>JAQFVV010012416.1:7356588-7575466 GCA_028023455.1 Epiperipatus broadwayi | reverse complement strand
TATAACGAACCGCTTTGCCCGCTGAAGGGTCGTATTAATAAATTCATAAGGAGGGCTATGGTTAACTTGAGATTTAACCTTATGTATATATATAATTTCCCTATCTGCATGATCCCCGGGCATATTTATGGATAGCGTGTTTGCTTCCAAGCGCCAAACCTATTTGCGATGAACAAATACGAATTACACTGCGGGACTCTATTGATGCAGAATAAACCCCGATAGCGACTCGATAAATATTTACTGTCACTTTACCTTTCGCTGTAATTAAAAAGGGGGGGGGGGAATGTTAATTAGCCTAGCTCATCTCAGGGAATGGTGGTCAATAGACCGTGGACGGGAACTGGGGATTCCGACACTACTTTCTTTTAACTGGAGGTGGATTAATGTTCGTAAGTAAATGTCTGTCTATCTGCATAAAACGATTATAGAAATCCAATCTTATCGATTAGTTTTTCTCTGCGCAAAGGGAAATTCCTGTTTAATTTCAGATGAGTGCGCTCGCTACCCTATACTAAGTTTCTCTATGCCGGTTATTCAAGGTAGAGTATACGTTTTGCTATGCCGGTTATTCAAGGTAGAGTATACGTTTTACATTAATTACTAAATCTTTAGCCCTATAACTATGAACCTTATTAACATAATATAGATAAAAAGTAAAAAGAAAATATTCAAAGGTATTTTTAATATAAAACAATTTATTATAAAATAAAAACAAAATGTTAGGATTCATTTAATTGACCCGCCATTATTCACAACTCGTGCTTCATAGAATGTCAAACATACACACACACATGTACAGATTAAGCAGATTATTCTTTGGATCTTTAGAGGCAACACAAAACACATTATTAATGTTCGTTTACTAAATTGCTTCCACGGACTTTGTAGTTTGAAAATTTTATTGAAACATGTTTTAAATATAGAAAATTTAATTTATTCCAAAGTTCCGATGGATGACGCAATCCGTTTAAGATTCGGATTGTGTTTTAATAGCAAATCAACAAGCAAATGATATAGTTCACGTTACCTTAACATTCCCGGGAACTTAGGCATTTCAAAGGCATATGTTTTATGATGTCAAAGGCTTTATAGCTGGATGATCTCATGGTTCGTCTTCCCCGTAGCTATCACTGTTGTTTGCCGTCGATGATCGGAATTCGGCATTCTTAACTATCTTCTTTGCAGCACCTTCTGGATCGTGGGGCAGGCCTTCATCGCCTGTCAAGTTGAGGTTTTTACCCCACTCGATGCATGATACGCTTTTTGTTCTGATTAACTCTCTGGACCCGTGTAAGAAGACCTTATATCCCCTCGCTATTTTCTTTTATATCTCTCCTCTTCTCATCCTTTCACGTCCGCTTCCGTGATTCCATCCCTCGAAATTCCCTGGTTGCGCCACCCAACCGGACTATGATTACGTCATCGCGGTCGCCATTGTACTAAAACCTGCGTTTGCATTTTAGAAAGATCTCATTTTGCTTTAACTGGCCATCTACTTGAAATCTATCAATCATGCACACATATATGTGCTCGCATGCCACAAACATTCCAATAAAACACGAGTTTTACGATGTTTTTCCTCCTTTTAAAATTAAACAACTAACAACTAACTACAAATAAATATATGAATAATATACTGTTAATCTTGAAATATTCCCATCACCATTTAATATTAGTATTTACGATTATTAATAACGTTATTAGTTAATAGTGTTAGTAGAATCTATATCCATTTCTCTTGTAACTTTTTGGCGGACCATTGGCCCTCCTCAGTCCGCACCTTGTTACACTATGTATAAATTTAATTAATTTACCCCTAATAATTAAATGTGGGCAATCTTGTCAACTGAGAGGCCAATTTCAACTTTCTGTTTTTAAAGGAGGGTTACAATTTTTTTTTGTAAATTAAAAATAAAGTAACATCGTTATTATTAATGACTGTTCCACATCTAATGACAATGTTTCCAATTCGCTTTGTAACTATTTTTTGTGACATGTTTATATTTTCAATTTTTTTTTTTTAATGTTCCAGAAAGATTAATTCTCCAAAAATTAGAATGCAATCTTTTGTAAACTACTCTGCAGAAAATATTTTCAAATTTTCTGCTTTTTTTTATTTATTTGGAAATAATATAACTTGCTTTCACAGAAATTTTTGACTTGTTTGTACTTTTTATGAAACATGTCTGCCATATGATGAAGTTTCTTTTCAAGGTCTCTATTTTAATATTTCTTTTTTTCCCAATAATTTTGTTGGAATCAGAATGTTTTGATAAACAGTGTCTCTTAATCTATGTTATTAACTGAAATACTTTCCAGACATATCAAACACAGCGATTTACTATTTCTTTTTGTATTTATAAAGAAAATGAATCTAACTATTCAAATTTGCAATTTTTAGTGTCAATTTTTTTAATATTTTACTGGATGTAGCCATCGTAATAAAAAAATGAAATAAATAATAATAATAATAATATTAGAGTTTTATTTGCGCTTCTACAGGTTTGTCTGCAAAAATCACTTTAAAAATAAACAAAATGTTCTCTGCATAATAATAGATTAAATCCATGGTCAGATCACTTAATATGAATGAGAATTATTATAAAGATTTGAGAGAGAAAAAGAAAAAGTTGAGAAAATAAATATTTTAATTTTATATGACTATTATTGCAGTATTTGCACTATGCATGAGTTTAAATAGAAATTATATACAGTCACATTATTTACATTTATGAAAATGTCCATGGGTTGGATTGAGAAGCTTCAAGAGCCAGAATTGGCTTACGGGTTTGAGGTTCCCCACTCCTGTATTAGAGAGTAATTGATTTCAAAATATAAAGAATATTAGCTACATAATATTTAAATCATTCTAAATTGTGTTAATATTTACATTTTTGTTTCATTTTTATATTAATTATACATGTACACACCCTATCAAGATTATTTATTTGTGTTATAGGCACGAGAAATTTTGTCTCAATCTATAGCAAATAATACTGATATTTTTGTTATTATCAATGTTACATGTATATTAATATGTATACATATTGATATACAAATACATTTATAAGCTGAAATGGATTTTGCTTTTTTGTATTTAAATCTATCAATTTTATTCCTTGCTTGCACTCCTTATAATACTTTATTAAATTCCATTATTTTACAATTTTAATTGTCCAGCAGTCTTATTCAAGTTTAATTTTACTTTATATAATAAAAAATATTACTTTATTTAATACAAATTTTCAGAGACAACATTTTAAAAATAAAATACTGAATTTTTAAAAATAAAAGCTCAATGTTTTTTTTTTTTTTTTTTAATATTTCATTGATGTGATTGTCAGCCATGTATTTGTTCTTCTATTTCTAAAACATTGAAGTATGTAATCATTATTGACATGTATTACTTTAATAATTAAAAATTTATACATTTTTTGTGTCAAGTATTTATTATTACTTCGTAATAAATCATAAAAAATGGCTGCTATATAAATTTATATTAAAGAGTGTGGGAGATAAATTCTGACTAATAATAATAAATATTGGTAATTTCACATTTGTCCGTGAATAATATGTTTTCTATGCCTACTAGCTTTAAATATAACTTACTCACTAGCATTCTGTCCTATGAACAGATCCAGAGAGCAGTCACGTCACAAATTCATCCATTTCTCCATTCTGTTCTCTTCATTGCCTGGTTAATCTTTTTACATCTTATATCCAGCAAGGTTAGTCTTTTCTGTTCTTCTTGTTTCCACTCATCATTCCCTCCATAACATCTTTCATTAAACTATTCTTCTTAATATATGTCCAATTCTAATTTCCTCAATCACCTTCTTTTTTCATTTACTCTTTTTAAAACTTCATTTGTCATTTTGTTAATCCAAGTAATTTTTTCCATTCCTCTCCATGATCACATCTCAAAGGCTTTCAATCTGCTCCTATTTTTTTTTACTCATTGTCCATGTTTCACAATCATACAATAGTATATTCCACACATAGCATTTAATTAATCTTTTCCTTAACTCTCTCTTCAAAGATCCACAAAATATATTCTTACTCTTAATTAATGCTCCCTTTTCCATTGCTAGTCTTCTTTTAACTTCATCTTCACTTCTTCTATTCTCATTCAACCAACTTCCCAAATATATAAATCCATTTATCAATTGAACTATTAAAAAAAGTTAATGAATTTATTGCTTGGGAGTTCATAAAAAGTTTGGACACCAGAATCAATTCTGGAAACTACCAATCCCATGTCGTCGGATGCTCTACCAATTGAGCCAAACTGCAGGGTTACAATATTGTCATGGAAAATCAACTTGTATTCTTTTTGTATTTTTCCCTATCACTTGGTTTTCTGTAATTAATACTACTATACATTTTTTTTTATTAATAAAAATAATGAAATGTCATATTTCTTGAAAGGTCATGTGATGTTTAAGCATCAGAAGTGCAGATTTTTTTATAGAATGGAATGCTATCAACTTTTTTTAAAAAAAGAATTATATGCCTGAAAAATTATAATTAATGGGATATTTGTATGTATAAAGTTCTCTGCCATTTACTATTCTCTGCTGTGGGTGTGCTTATAAGATTCTATATTAAATATATTTCTATCATTATGACAATTTACCAAAAAAAAAAAACAAAAAAACAACTGTTGACAAAAAGAAACAAGTTGAATTGAACCAAAGAATAATAATGTTAAGAGCATTTCGTCCACTTCCCATGTAAATATAAGTAAAAAAAAAAAGTTTCTTAATGAAATTTATTGGAATTTATTCAATTTTTTAAATTTAACAATCGAATTATTAATTTTGCTTTAATTTAACAACTAATGTATCTTCGGTAGATTATAGACCTTCAAAACTACATTTATCAAAAATATGGACTGCCATTTTGGTTTACTTGAAAATTCACAAGTAGCGAATATAATAAATAGTTACATATTTTGTTAATCATCTATAAAATGTCATCATTTCATACTAAAAGGAAGAAAGATTGTAATGATTCATTTTGAGATGCTAAAAACTAATTCTCTTTAAAGTTGCTATTCACATTTAACTAATACAATTTTGGCATTTTAAAACAAAATAGTTGTGATGTATTTATTAATTAATTTTTTAAAATATAAATTATGTATCATTTAAAGCAGTTATCCATGGATGTAGACAGCAAAATATTGTTATAAATATAATAATTTTGCTATATATAATATTATTTTTAATTTGTCATTTATGGATCTTGTAATTTAAAAATTGGATACTTTGGTATTAGAGCTGCAACATGGAGCATGTATTAGACCCACTGCACTTGTTCACATTCGTGTCATTCTGCTGATAACTTTGTAATCTTAGGATCTGACCAAAATAATGTGTACACAGATCTTGTACATGACTTTTTTGGCAAAAACAAAATGTATACATGGATCTTGCACAAGATATTTTGGCAAGATTTACAAAGTTATTAGATGGTTTGATATGAATGTGAAATGGGCACAGTAGGTCTAATACATGTGTTGCAGGACTAAAAATAACTAAAAGTAAAAACATAATAAAACATAATAAACATATTTATCATTTTCAACAAGAAATGTATGATTTTGAACAAGACATTCAAATATGTACAACTCGGACCCTAACAACTTTTATGAATGACATTTGGAAAAAAAAAAAAATGTGATTTGCGATCTTAATGAAATGACGGCATTACACAAAAAAATTGTTAGTTTAAATACACACCAAATAAATAGTAAATGATTTTGGTTTTTAATTAATATTTATAAAAACACATTGTTTTATAAAGAGCTCGCAAGTAAGCTCTTAATAAAACATTTGTAATGCAAGCTTATTTAAATTAGGTCATGTGACATCTGACTTGATTTATTTGTAAACACATTAAGTATACCTTGAAACAAAACATTTAATATTACCACAGAAAATGGAGATCTCTACTAAAAAATTTTCCACCGAAAATGTAGTACATGATTGCTGAGTATGCTGGGATTTTCCCCAGAAATGATAATAAACTTATTTTTTTTTTTTATAAACGACTTAAACCAAAAAAAAAAAAAAGAACAAAATCCACAAAAAACAACAACAACAACAACATATTAATTATGAGACTTTTAATAGGTTTTTATCCTGGCAGAACCATTTCTTTTATATTGTTAAGTATAGCAGAAAGAAATCTGGACAATAAATGAAAATGTCAAAGTATTACAAAAAATATCGCATTGGTAAAGATAAAAACACATTTCCACATATATACTCAGGGTTTATTTCCTTTCAATTTGACGCCATCGTGACATTACACATTTATTGTGAGTGTAAAAAGGCCCCCTATCTCCCCTACATTGTAGCTCTAATACCAAAGTCCCGAATATAGTTTATAGATTAATTTAACTTTGAATTAGTATGTAATGACAAAGCTTTGTGAATTTTTTGTTTTGTGAAACGTCGTTTATATAAATATATATTAAAACTAATCTGTATATAATATTATTAAAACAAACATCATTATTGTTTGAAATTAACATATAAATTAGATGCTATTTTCTAAAATATGTTATTTTATATTCACATACATTTTGTAGTTTTATATGCAAATGTGGAATAGAAGTAAATGTAATTCTCTATGAACTATGAGTAAACGAACAATCGCTTATCAATAAACTAAAAAAAAAAAAATGGAATGATTAGTTTACACATAGCCATTGAGGGTTATGACTACTTTCATTTCAATTTCATATGCCAAAGTTATGATTATTTAGGTTGTTATCTATTCTCTTGTGTCAGCCACATGATGGCGCTATTTTTAGGTCAATTCTTAGAAATATACCGTTTCAGCGGCCTACACCCAACCTAAGAGGCTTCTTTCTACAATAAAACACAGAAGACTCATGGTGGCCTCAGCCAATCTAAGAGGCTTCTTTCTACGATAAAAAACGGAGAGTCCCCGCCGTCTAGTCAGTCTGACTTTTATTCTATGCTAAAAGCACAGACGAATGCCTTATTGGTGCCATAGTTGGTTATGTTATTAATTTTATTGTAATGCTAGATATGTCTATTTTTTCTATACTTTCATGTTAGAGTGTGTGGATTTTAGCCTGACCTAATTATGTAAAATTTCATTACAAAAGTTTTTTTTTTTCAAGTGCTCTAACTTACTGTTACATTCGCTTTGGATTTTAACTATAAAATGACCATTCTATCTTTTCCAAAGATTTTATGATGTGTTAGTATTCATTCATTTTATAGTTAAAATCCAAAGCACATGTGCAACAGTTTAATGCTGTTTAAATATTACAGTTTATAAAAACATCGCGCTATATAAAATAATTGACCTACTGTTACATTGTAACTTTATTAACAATGTTGTGAAGGTTCCATTAAGAATGGGTAACCCACAAAAATTGCTTTTAAGGGTGTGGCAAACCAGGATTTTGATGATCACGTGGAAAGTAACATTTTCATGAGAATTCGTCCGTGACAAGTTACTTATGATATATACGCACAAACAAAAACAACCCAGTGTCTGATTATTAATTACTGTCCAAAAAAAAGAAAATTAGTCTGGTATTATTTTTACATTTACTATTTAAATAAGATTAGTTTTTATATGTACATATATTAACAAAAACAACCCAGTTTCTGATTAATTACTGTCCAAAAAAAGAAAAGTAAATTAGTCGGATTTGATTTTTTGAATTACGGTACTTTTTATATATACACAATAACAAAAAGAACCCACTTTCTGATTAATTACTGTCCAAAAAAAAATGCAAAATAGTCAGGTATCATTTTAAAATTTAGTATTTAAATAACACACTAACAAAAAGAACCCACTTTCTGATTCCTTACTGTCAAAAAACAAAAAAAACAACAAAGCAAATTAGTCAGGTATCATTTTTCAATTGAATACTTCAATGACTGTCCTTTTTATATATACACACTAACAAAAAGAACCCACTTTCTGATTAATTACTGTTAAAAAAAAAGCAAATTAGTTGGGTATCATTTGAAAATTTAGTATGAATTTGAATTGCGTATTATTTTCTATTCAAAAAAGACCGTAACTTTTTCTATATATACACACAAAGACAATAAAACCCACTTTCTGATTAATTAATATCAAAAAAAAAAAGTTATTCGGGTATCATTTTTAAATTTAGTATTTAAATAATATTACGTTTGATATCTACACACTAACAAATACAATCCACTTTCTGATTCATTACTGTCCAAAAAAAAAAATAAAAAAAATTGGAAAATAGTTGATTATCATTTTTAAATATAGTATTTAAAGAACGGTACTTTATATATATACACACTAATAAAAAGAACCTACTTTCTGATTAATTACTGCCAAAAAAAAAAAAAAAAGCAAATTACTCGGGTATCATTTTTAAATTTAACATGAATGTAGAAATTTTGTGTAAATTGGAAAATGTATAATTGCGCATTATTTTCTATTAAAAAAAATACCGTAACTTATTATAGATACGCACAAACAAAAACAACCCATTTTATGATTAATTACTATCCAAAAAACATCGATTATTCGGGTATCATTTTAAAATTTAATGTGAATTTCAAAATTTTTATTTTTTAAATAGTAATATTATTTACTATTAGTTTCTCTAATTTCCTGTTACAAAATTAAAAAAAAACCGATATTTATATAGATAGAATTACAGGCCCGCCCGGAATCATAATATGTATATGTTTTTGATTAGTATCAATGCCATCAAGTGGCTGACGTAAGAGAATAGAAAACAACCCAAGTGTGTGTATATGAATAAATTTGTGATTCCACTTTTATTGTTAAAATGAGGTTGCTTTAACAACAGGTTGAGATTGTTGAGTGATATGAAAATTTGAGTATTATATTAATACCTTGTAAAAATGGTTACTCAATACCAATTCAGTTTAACAGTATTGCTTTTAAAGGTAGTTGAGTATTAAAGCTGCAACATAGGGGAAATAGGAGGCCCTTTCACAACCACAATAAATGTGTAATGTCACAATGATGTCAAATTGAAAGAAAAGAATCACTGTGAGTATATGTGAAAACATTTTTTTTTCGCAACAAGATTTTATTTTTCCAACACGATCTGTTTTTTTTTTTGTAATACTTCGACATTTTCAGTTATTTTTCATTTTGGAAATTACCAAAATGGATGCAATGCTCTATTTCCAACAACAAGGCATACTGCCGTCAATGACAAGCAATGGTGTTGTAATGTCGAGGTTGTAACACTACATTTGGAATTTGCAAGGGGATGTGGATGTTTGGTGGCTTATATAGGAAAACAGAAAAGTTTTATTATGAAAATCGAGGACAGGACAAAATACCAATGAAGGACAGCAAGACAGCTTTTTTTTTGTAGTTTTTGGTTTAATTTCTTTATTTTAAAAAACGATGTTTATCAGCAGTTTTATGAAAACCCCAGCATATTTTGCAATCACGTGGTTTCATTTTCAAAGCGAAAATTTTTACTGCCGATTTCCATTTTCTGTGGTAATACTAAATATCAAAAGTTTGGTTTTAAAACGTAAATTCTTGTAATATTTTACATGGTAAGTGTCTTAGGAATATAGTTAATGTATTTTTATCCAAATTACTTAAAAATCAAAATCATTTACCATTTGTTTGGTGTATATTTAAACTATTTTTTTGATTAATGTTGTCATTATTGTAATATTGAATTTTATTTTTTATTTTAAATGTCATTCTTAAAAGTTATTAGTTTTTTGAAGTCGCATTTTTTTTTGTTGTTAATGTTGAAAGTCATACATATTTGTGAGTCACATTTTTTTTTTGGAAACTTGTTAATATTGAAATTTTATTTTAAATGTCATTCTTAAAAGTTGTTTGTTAATGTTGAAAGTCGTACATATTTGTGAAAGTCACATTTATTTTAAATGTCTTTAAAAGTTATTTGTTAATGTTGTAAGCTTTACTATTTTTTTACTTTACTTATTTTTAGTCCTGCAACACAGAGCATGTATTAGACTTACTATGCCTGTTGACATTCATATCAACCTCCCGATAACTTTGTAATTCTTGCCAAAATACCATGTACAAGATCCGTGTACATGTTCTTTTTTTTTTTTTTGCCGAAGAAAGTCATGTACAAGTTCCGTGTGCACATTATTTTGGTCAGATCACAAGATTATAAAGTTATCAGCAGATTGATACGAATGTGAACAGGTATAATAGGTCTAATACATGCTCCGTGTTGCAGTTTTAATACTCAAGTACCCTATATTCATAATATCATGTGCAGTTCAACAATGATTAATTTATAAATGTTGAAGATTGGTAAGTGATAGACATTAAATAACCGGTTATTGTGACCAAGCTGTAACAGTTGATCATTATCAGAAATAATTTGCCACAGCTTATAATTGTTTATTTCAGTGTTACACACTATTAAGATATATTAGAATTGTGAATAATTAAGCAGAGCATTTCTGTAAGAGAATTCAGTAAATTGATCGACCATTTAAAGTTCTAAATATAGTCAGCTAAGCCAAGTATGAATTGAAAAATTACTCAGATGGTGAAAGGGATATCCTAGATTGAGCAATCAATGTCATGGAATAGATATAAACTCTTTTGCCAGTATGGATTAATCATAAGCAATTGGCAGATGATAATATCAATTAAGAGTGATTGTGAAAGAGATTTCTAAATTGAGCAGTTAATGTTGTAACATCATGGAATAGATATAAACTGTTTTGCCAATATGGAATAATCAAAAGCAAATGGTGGAGATATTATCATTTGTGAAAAGACCGAGCAATTATTATTTGAAAAATTTTTTTTGCTAAGAGTCATAGCACAAGTACGATTCCTGTGAAGAATTTATTACCAACAACTTAGGGTTCACTGGATTCAGGAAAAGAATAAAATTGCACAGCATTCAAAGACTTGGTAAAACTATTAGTGCAGATGGGATTTATGCTGGAGATTATCTCAGAATTTTATGTTTATTTACATTTTTATTTTCTAAACAATTTTATATATACTTATATATTTTTGATTTTGTATGATATTTTTCTACTTAAATGATTGTTTTGGTTGTGATGCATATGCATCAAACAAATGAGAAATTTAGACAGATTTGCATAAGTTAAAATATTAGTTTAATTTCTAGAAAAATTCAATTACATACATAACTGTTACATATGTCGGTAAAGTACTTCTTTAAAGTTGGGTATCATAGGTCTGCTCATTAGGGCTACTGTAGTCTCTTATTTTTTACTATCTTGATTCTCCCTCTATATCCCACTTATATACCCAACTTATGCAGTTCAAATAAAACATCTCTCATTCCATAAATACCTCTTCTTATATGATCTATTAACTGAACCCTTCACTAGTCCCTATGAGTTTTGATTAATTCCCAAATTCACCTTATAAAGCCAGGTATTTTGGTGGTAATTTTTATTTAAACCTTCACACTATTTATGATTATTTTTTACACGACATCATTACATTAGATCTATAATTATTTAGTTGAATAATTCCAATATTATTTAGTTATATACTTCTAATATTATTTAGTCATACAATTCTATACTTATTTCTGAATCCCCCTAATTTTACAATACTATTTACATAATAAATTTCAAACAATCCTAAACTAACTTGTCCGTGACACCACAGGTTGGTAATGTTGGTTTAGACCATAGGCCTAGAATGAATTATATCTAAATACACATATTTTTAAAGTTTTTAAATAGTAGTTTTGAAAGTAGTGTAGATTGAATGTTAAATTTGTGTCTTTGAACAATTGTGATTATATATTTTATACTTTAGCATTATGTTTGTGTTTCATATTATATAATAGTTATTACTGTAGAGTATGTATGTAGTAACTGTATTTCAATGTAAATAACTATGAAAGGATAACATAAAAAACGTTTGGAATCTAATTTTTTGTCACAAATCTTACTGTATTTACAATTAGGCTTTTTATCACAAGTATTGGACATAGACAGTATTTAGTTAACACAAAAACATTGTATATTCAATACTTAATACAGTAAATTATAACTTTATAAAGTTTGGGAAATTGTCAGAAATATGGAATCTGATGAGATATTGTAAACAGATAAAAGAGAATAATGATCCAAAAAATATGATTTTGAGCATATATCACTGAAAACTGTCAAAGTAGTATGGGTGCATAATTTAGAAGTAGTGCTTTTAATAACAATCATTTTTAAAGTGTCATTATTGCATTTTGCTAATGTATAAATTTTTGTCTTTTTTATTGACATAGAATATGTTACTAATAATATTTAACATTTGTTATTTAAATTTAAAAAATTAATAATAATTGTTTATTTTGTAGGTGGTTTGGGGATGCTGGACGAAGTGCGTTATTTGTCGACGCAATCGTCTGGCCAGTTATACAGTAGGTCAAAGAAGCGGCGTCTAGACAGTGTAGACTATGCTAATGCCAATCAAGTGGGAGATATTTCTTCCACAAGCAGTAGTAGTAGCAGCCGTCAACCTCAGTTGGCATTAGCCAGTCTTGGAGTCAACTGTTGCAGTCGCTCTGATCAGAACAGGAATGTTAGCACTTTGCTAGCAATGCCACAGAACTTTATCCGTGCTTCCACCATTAAGCTATTAGACACATATCAGCGATGTGGTTTGAAACGGAAAAGCGAAGATTTGGAAAACGGCCCAGTACAAATTCCTGAATCACAGCACGCTATTTCTAGTGATGATGATAATACTGAGACTGCAACCATTACTACTACAACCACTACCACAACGTCCAAAAATAGCACCTCTAATAGTGAAGGTGACTATCAATTAGTTCAGCACGAAGTACTATATTCCATGACCAACCAATACGAAGTTTTAGAGTTTCTGGGGCGGGGTACTTTTGGACAGGTAGTGAAGTGCTGGAAGAAAGGGACCAATGAAATTGTGGCCATAAAAATACTTAAGAACCATCCATCTTATGCTCGGCAAGGTCAGATTGAAGTCAGCATTCTTTCAAGGCTGAGTCAAGAGAATGCTGATGAATTCAACTTTGTCCGAGCTTACGAATGTTTCCAGCACAAAAATCATACCTGCTTAGTCTTTGAGATGCTGGAGCAGAATCTCTATGACTTCTTGAAGCAGAACAAATTCAGCCCACTGCCGCTCAAATGCATCCGTCCCATACTGCAGCAGGTGCTGACGGCATTGCTGAAACTTAAAAACTTAGGTCTTATCCATGCTGACCTAAAACCCGAGAATATTATGCTTGTAGACCCTGTTAGACAGCCTTATCGAGTCAAAGTCATCGACTTTGGATCAGCCAGTCATGTCTCCAAAGCAGTTTGCTCAACGTACTTACAATCCCGATATTACAGGTAAGATTTTTACTTTATTTCAAATAAATGTAATTAATGTATAAAAATGAATAATTATTTTTTAAAACATTTATTATGATTCTATTGTAATAACAAAACTAATGATACTTAGCAAATAAAATTGTAGTTTATTTTTAAATATATTCTGTTTTTATGGTTTGAATTTTGTTTTTAGAAAAGAGCACCATCTATATAATATAGAATGAATAATTTATAATTGCTCATGAATATATATCTGCGATGAAGAGGCTGCAAATTAGTAAAATCAAACAATTATAGTTAGAAAATTGATTTGCCATAGAATGATTAATTTATAATAATTAAAACAATTTCTATTTTGATATTTTGTGTTTATGTAGATATAGTTTTTGCATGTGAACATATATATACTCATACATATAGTATACAGATTTATATACATTAGTTTTGCTACTTTCACCATGCTCAGTTTTGATAACTCATGATTTGAAAAAAAAAAAAATTAAATAAAAATCAAAAAAATTACAAATTTCAAAGTTTGAATTCCTAAATTTACATGCACCTGCCTGTATGAACGATGTTAGGAATCATCTAATGAATTATTTCTTTCTTGCACTCAGCATGCATTCGGTCATTTACAATTTATTATGGCATTATATTTTATAGTTATATTAATTTGTTGATATGTATTATTTTTAAATTAAATTGTATTATGTATATGTGTATATGTTGAAAAATATTATGGGTATTCAATATTATCTACATATTCAAGCAAATGTAGCAGACTACTGTGTTTATAAAATACACACTCGCATACATTTGTTCATCTGCATAATAAAGTGTTTTCTTCTTTATAATCTAAAGCTGAGTGCACTTTCGGTGAAGTTCACCAAAATCATAACCCTCTTTAATTATTATTGCTGCTACTTTATTTACACCATAATGTAATTATGCATGCATTTTTATTTAAATTAGTTCATTTAAATATACCATTTGTTAAATAATTGTACACTGTTTTCTCTTTTTATTATTACATTTCTATGTATCTATAAATGTTTTTGTGATTAATGGGCTATCATATCTGCTATGTCAACATTCATTGCTTCAATTGTACTATTCAAAAGAAAGGTAAATAAAAAAAACAAAAACATTAAAATTCATAAATTAATTATAAAAATTTAATTCTATGCTTTAATATATATATATATAATATTTAATCATCCCACTATTTTCATATATATATATATATGTATTATTTTTAGATAGCAGTCATTTTTTTTTTTTTGTATTACAATAAGTCATGCATTCTTACATTGCCGCTTGGAGGCATTCTATTTTGGCAATCTAAATTGGTTTAAATTTTCCTTTCGGTTAAAATTGCAATATTTTATGTGAAATCACCTCAAAACATAAGTCTAGTGATGTCAAGCGTTGGAGGCCTAGCAGATAGCATAGCTGCCTTTCAAGCAGTTGGTCCGGGTTCGCTTCCTGGTCAATAATGCATTTGACATAAGAAAAAAAAAAGCATAAATCTAGTGATCACTGTAATTCTGCTTAAGTCAAAAATAATTTATTTTTTCATTCTAATATTAAAATGAAAATGATTAATTTAATTTAATTGTAAGAGGAAAAAAAATGGATTTTTAATTTTTTTTTTTTGTTAATAAATAAAAAAAAAAGAATGATTCACGGAATAATAAAAGGAGAAAAATAAATCTGTTAGAATTTATAAAACTTTTTGAAGTTTTATAAAAGGATACAGTAAATATTGTTATTTGAGGGAGGGTGAACACATTTTCATATTACAGATGGTCTTCTACGTCCATATATTTTACTTTCTTACTATTCACTATTTCACACAAAGTACAATAGAAAAAGACATCATGTTATGGAAATTTTTATCAAGAAAAGAAAAGTACAATTCAATTATCTCTTGATAAATATAAAAAAAATACCAGGTACTAATCAATAATGTGTTATTTATGTACTGTATATTCAAGTTTTTTGTTTTTATCCATACTCTAATATATCGATAATCACCAATCAGCACTTAGTTTTGTATTCAGAATAATGATTTACATTTTTGTATAATATTAAGTTGCAACTTTTTAGTAGTATTAATTTATTAGTTTGAGATGTCTTTTGATTACTTTTATTCTTAAAGAATTCTCCTCTTCAATCATATAAAAACTTAACAGGGTTTTTATTCATCTATCATCAGTGATGACAGCAATTAATTTCTCATACAGTAAATCCTGCTTAAGAAAACATAAAATCTAAAATGTAATTATAAATAGGAGTAAAACCTTATGCAAATTTTAAAATATTTTCAAATAATTAACATGTCATTTTATTGATATATAATAAGTCTAATAAACCCAATGAAAAGAGTGTTGAATCTTAAATTGTCTGAAAAATAAGCAAAGCAATTTACTTATAAATATTTTTACCATACAAAATTTTGACTGATTTCCTTTGTATAAACTATATTTTTAATATATATATATGTGTGAGTTATTCTGCATTTGTGTACCTTTTAAACAAAATTATTTCTATCACTTTAATTATTTCATTAACAATGTAATAAAATTTAAGGTAATAATTAAAAAAAAAAAAAAAATAGAAGACCATCTGGATATGCTAAAACACGTCATTAAAAAATAAATATTTTAAAACCACTTTTTGATGTTTTCTGTACATTGCTCTATTTTCTTACATTTCAACTTCCATACTCATTTCATGAACCAATTTGGTATGAATGTTTAAGATTGCCTGCAGTTCTTATGTATATAAATACATTATATTTTCTCCATTATTTCACTGTGTTTTTCATACTGTATTATTTTATTTCGTTAAAGATTATTTTTATTGATAATGTTCTAAGCAGTTTGGCACCATTAATAGAGCACCCGACTTGGAATCGAGAGATCTCAGGATTAATTCTGGTGTTCACAGATCTGGTGCTTGACTTCTTAATTACTGAGCAATAAAACCACATGCTTTTTCATTTTGTTGATACTAATTTGTACATGTTTTCTAATCCTTAAATTGAGTTGTATTATAGGCATGCGTTTATATATTTATCTGTAGTATTTATATATGTTATGAAAAGGACAGTAAATGTGCCACATAATAACCTAAACATATGAGCTGTAAATAAGTCATAAGCTATTTTTTACTAATTTACATCCTTTACTAGATTGGCTTAGAATAAAATATAATGGATAAGCCAACTGATACTGTATATTTTAAAAATTTGTTAAATATTTTGAAGCAGGGTTATTACATTATTCAATAAATATTGTACGTATATTTTTTATCTTAGAAAATCAGAAAACATTTTACGTAATATCATTCGAATACATTACACGAATGTACTAATAATGCACATGTTGTTAAACTTGTTTATTTAGGCATTTAAAATGCACTTTTTTTTTTCATGAATAGTATTACTGCATTATATAGTGGTGATAATAGCTGCCAAAGGCAATTGATCTTAATTAGAAAATTAATTGTTCTGTTGAGTGGATTAGTAATGATATTTATATGTCAGTTAAAATTATTAAATGGTGGACTCTTTAGGTTGTATAAGTTTTTTAAAACATAAGGTACATTTTGTATTCTGTTAATGAAATGGAAGTGTCATCAGAATCATTAAATTCTGTTGAAAGAATATGTGCTTATTTCTTAAGTGAATTAATAATAAAACATTTGTGTAGTTTAATTAATTACATGAGAACAGACAATTTAAGATATTAGAATTATCATCTGGAAAGCAAAACCATTGTTCACACAAACAAGTGATATTGACTTTGAGTGTATTATCTAAAATCATTTATCTCTTGGTTGTGTCAGGAATAATTTTGGGGCTTCCCTAGTGTCAAAAATGACTTAGGTCATGTATTAAACCTACAACAAATTTGTTTCTCATTAGCACTACTTAGTAGTTTTATTCATTCTGTCAGGTTTATTGCAGTAGTGAGGATGATTAGATTTGAGAACTAAAAGTTTTCAATTAATTCTCAGTTGAAGAAGGTAAAAAAATAAATACATTTCAGATTGATGTGACAAATATGGATGTTATACTCAACCCACAAATTTGGTGCCCAAACATCATTTGGTTTCCTGAATATTTGAATACGATTAATGTTATTAATTAACAGTTTATTATCATATTACTTTGAATATAAGATGTCCCAAGTTTAATACATAATAGCGTTTTAAGTTTGGGAAATTGGGAAAAAAAATTTAAAAATGATTTTATTGAATAATAAGAAATATTTTTATTTACTTAAATAGGAACTAATATAAATACAATAAGCTCACCTAATTTATTGCAAATCTTCTTCAGACATATTTTCACTTTCTATATCTTCACTTTCAGAACTTGAATTATCATCTTCACTATTCTACCAGGATATATCATCTTCAGACCATTTAAATCGCTAGTAGTGAAACATTTTAATAAAGTTTTTTGATAATTTCTTCAAGTATATCTTTCCAAGACTGCAAAACCCAGTCAAAATTATATGTATATCGTTTGTATTACAGTCTTTTCCATAGCAATTGTTTTTTTTTTTTTAAAAAAAAAAGATTTTAAAAAATGTTATTGATATTTAAATGTTACCCATAAATCTTATTTCTTCGGATTAAAAACCTTTTCTAAAATGCAAATTAATAATTTGTCAGATTATTAAAGTAAACAAAAATTTTTAAAAATAAATTTCTCTTTATAATTGGCAAAAATAATCTATAGCAGTCAACATAAAATATATTTTTGTCTTCTAATTACAAATTGCAGCTATACATTATTGATTTCTTTCTCAATTTGTTTTCATGACAAAGTACATTTTTCTATTAAAATCTGAATTATTCTTCTAAAATAATAAATATTTTCATAAATATTTTCTCAAAAAAATTATAAATGAGCAAAAAAGATTGTAAAACATGTCTTTTCACTTTGAAATTTACAACGGAGATATCAGAACTATCAAAATCATTAACAGATATTCTCTTATGTAGAGAACAAGAAACAGCCAATAATAGTGAAAGCAGGTTCTTATCTCATTGTATTGATTTATTAGTTATAAAAAAATTCTAAAGGTTGTTCAGTACAGTTTTCTCAATAAAATAATGATAAAACTGGAAAAATAATATTAAAAGATTCTAAAATGTATGTTTTCACTTTGAAATTCAAAACGAAGATATCGGAACTGTCAAAATCATTGACAGGCATGTTCTTATGTAAAGAACAAGAAACAACTAATCAAGGTATGGCAGATTCTTATTTCATTGTTGTATTGATTTATTAGCTGTAAAAAAATTCTTAAAATTATTCAGAACAATTTTCTTGATAAAATAATGGTAAAAATCGGCAAAATAATGTTAAAAGTAGCAGTTTGAGAGAGAGTTAAAACTGTTTATGAAATTAATTTAAAAATATTGACATTTAATAAGTTAAATATTTTTTCTTTTGATTAAAATAGATTTAACATGCTATTCTACATACAGTTTTTAACGCTGATTGTTTTTTTTCACCAAGGATTATCTGGTGTTATAATCAGAATATATATTTTTTTAGACTTCTATCTTTTTTTCCATAGTTTTGCTTCTTTGTTATAGCAAATCAGATATTCCATGTACATATACTTGACTTATATACCTAATTGGTTAAATAACTTTTTCAATGAATCAAATTTTTTGTCAGATTTTCTTTTCTCTATGTTTGTCAAAGATTAAAGAATAGAATACGAAAATATTTTTTAACAATGTTTTGTTGTATATTTCATGAGATATTCATGCAAGTCATGACAAGAATTTTGGTCTTATAGCCATAATTTCATTGTTGCACTCAGTCCTGGAGTGTATTTATATTTATAATACGTCCCAAATACTGTGATAACCTTTTGTTTTTTGTTTGCTCTATTACAGAACTTTATTTTAGTACATATATTAGACTATTTTGAATTATTTTAGAAATTTGTTATACAATTCTAAAAGTAAACTTGTTTTCCAGAGAAAAATAAAATAGTTACGGTAAAGCATTATTTATTGGTCACCAATTGGTTGATTGTTGATTAGTTATTCAATTATTGATCATATAACTTTATGGCTGAAGTATTTTCATCATTCAATAGAATTGTTAAATGGTTTTAGAAAAATTCGAACTTTATTGATATTTTTTTTGGAATAATATATATATATTTCTTGTGTTATTGGCTAGACAAATGACAGTAGTAACACAGGAATTGAATCAACAAACCTTTGGATTTGTCAGTACTGAATTTAAAAGAATGTTCTAATCAACTAAGCTATTCTGTCATAGGCAATAGTTAATAGACATTTTGTACATTTATCTGTAAGGATTCTTACTGATTTTACCATTTCTTTTGTTTTGAGCAAAATTAATCAGTGCATTTCAAAAAATATGGATTATCATATTAGGTTGATTTCTGATTTTTTGCCATTATCACGTGAGCGGTATTAACAATTTTTTTTTCTTTTATTTTTTGCTCTCAGCTCAATATTTTTATATTTTTTCCAAGTGAACATAATGTTGATTTGTACATTAGATGATCACTATTTCTCTCTTATCATTATTCTGTGTTCTATTAATTGCTTTTTTGATATAACAGTTACTTCTATAGTAATCTGTATACATTAAAGATCAGCCTTTTCAAACTATTGTGCATGCGCTTTTTACAAGTGTTAATAATAAATGAATACTTTTATTCCCAACACAAGATATAGTATTTATGAAAGAAGAAAATGAACCCACTTATTCTTTCAAACCCAAATGCTTATATATGGGTAAATCTTAAGTACTGGAAATGAAAGCGTGAGGATAGACCACTCATTTTAAATTATCTTGTGTTGGGAATGAAAGTATTCATTTATTATTAACACTCGTAAAAAGTGCATGCACAATAGCTTGAAAAGGCTGATCTTTAATGTATTACAATTTATAAAACATAGCGCTATAAAATAAATGCTTAGTAACCTGTATGTTATTCTTATTTTTCTCCTTTTACTTTCTTTGCAGTAGAGGAGATTAACATTGCTCTGATGAAAACTGCAGGACAGTCGAAACTGTCAGGAAAATAAAGAACTCATTAAAAATTTTTTTGCATTAAAGTGTATATGAGGGGAGTTATTGTAAGCAATATAACCTGTATGTTATTATTAATAATTGAACATGTTTGGAAAAGCTTAAATAAAATTTGAATTTTTCCAAAACTATTTCATTTAAATGATAGAAATGATCCAATATATAATTTCAATAAAATGCCACCATCACAAATCTTTAGATAAACATTACCGTTGGAGTATTCTTGTTTTGTTTAATGAAACTTTAGCATATTTTATATAATTTATCCTAATTTTTTTTTTGAAGATATATAGTGTAATTGTGAAATTGAGTTTAGAAGAATGGTTAAATCAAAAGTCTTTTAATCCATATTAACAAGCTCGAAGTCCAGTATGTCTTGACAATAGCTCTGTTTTTATACAATGTTATTTAGAACATTTGATTTAATTTGCTGCATCGAATATAATTATACACATATTTTAACTCTCCAATGATTTTCTATACTAAAGCGCCTTTGCACAGATACACCTAGATAATGTTATTGTTTTTTTTTTTCATTTGCTACCATATATTACGAAAAGGTTAAGTTATGAATAAATTATGGAGCAAAAACCCAACTTGTTACTAAATAAGACAAAAGCAAACAAAACTCATAAATGTGAAAAATCTTGACACAAGTTCCGACAGTGTTTCTCAACTATTACATCGAGTAGATATAAAAATGCAAAAAAGTAAGATTTTTATTTCTATATTAAATTGAATGGTAGTCATTTTGAAAATATAACACTTATAATATATTATTAGCAAAAAATGAAGGTGTAGTAAAAGTAAATTTTTTATCATTAAATGTGTTACGTGTATAAAGGTAGTAACAATATATATACTAATGCCTCTCAAAAGAAGAGTCATAAAAACATAACTCATTGTTAATCAAAAAAAGAAAAAAGTAATTCCTAGTGGTATAAGATAATGTATGGAGAATTTAATAGAATCAGAAGAAACATTATTACATAAGAACTAACTTGAATTTTCCCATGGCTGTCTTAATTAGAAAAGTTCCCATAAGCAGATAACATATTTTCAGAGTTTCTAAACAATGTAGACTGAATTAAAGACATTAGATTGATAGAATTAAGGGTAATTGATATATATATATATATATAAGAATGGTAGACTGAATCGAGGATAGTAGACAGGTTGTGCTGAGAATATTTGACAGAATTAGTTTTAAGGATATTAAGTGGTTTGATATAAGTCTTAATATTTGCAGGAGTACTATATAAAATAGGTCAGTATTGTTTATACACATTGAGTAATGGACGGTATCTCATGTATGCTTTAATATTAAAAGTTGCTGTATTTATTTAATGTTAAACTATCTTAATCATCTTGTCAAAAATAGAAATGTAAAATAATCTACCTTCATTATTATTATTATTATTATTATTATTATTATTATTATTATTATTATTATTATTATTATTATTCATTATTATTATTATTATTATTATTATTTTCTATGGTTTCATCAAATAAACATCCATGATGAATACTATTAAATAGTGAAACTGTCAACCCAAATAAAAATTGAATAAAAATTTTTTTAGTGTTAAGTGCGTTATGTGAAGTGATTGTTATTAATTAGTAAGATATATATAGTATTGTAACAACTTCCTTACTTAGATTGTTTTTGTATATTTTGAAAATAAAATAGATGTTGCCCTTGTATCTGATGGTTTGCTACAGAATCCTCCATTTTATCTGTCTACATTCTATATTAGATATGTATCTGTATACTTTTTTCCATGTTGAGATTTGGCATAGACAATTGAAGGTATACTCCTTTAATATACTTTACATGATATTAGCATAAACGGTATGTTCCTAAATAATTTACCATCAAATAAGTTGTTTTACAATATTGATTGTCACTTAATTGAGTACACACCTTTCATTCATTATTGTCACAAGCATTAAAGAACCCCTCATAACAAGTTTGAGTTCTATGCTTTTAATTTCTGAAATTTAAAAATGTTATGTAATTTTTTTTTAAAATTGTAAATGCATAAGATATAATGGTTCTGTGATAAGCGTTTATTTACTTTCATAGCGTTCAAATCCAACGGCAGCCACTAAATTTGAGTGTTATGAATGTGACCTTCTAAGTTGAAAGCACTGCTTAGCTGTTTATTATTTAAAGTTTAAAATAATCTTTTCTTTGGAGGTAAATAAAAGCTTATCATAGAATTACATAGTAAAAGAAAAAAAAGTAAAAATTGTTATATAATAATGGTGTATTTTTTTTAAAAAAATTGTATATGTTTAGAATAACTTTTTTTAAAAAAATTAATCTTTTTTTTTGGAAGCAAATAAAGATTACATAGTAAAAAAAAAGAAGTAAAAATTGTTGTAGAATTATAAACGTATAATGGTGTTTTTTTTTTTTTTTTAAAAAATTGTGTATGTTTATAAGTTTCTTTCTTTCTTTAAAAAAGATAAGTATGTACATAGTTTCAGTTGAAAGAAATTAAATGAAGCTGATAAGGTAAAGTAAATTAAAAAAAAAATTATGGTATTTAAATATCAAAATGGCACTAATCTCATTCAATTCACTGAATTGTAGTTTTTTTTAATTTTATCTTCAGTTGAAAATCAAATTCTGGAGTCTTTAATTCATACTCTAATTTAACTAGGAATAACAATGGGCTCGTCTGATGAAAGCTTTCCCACAAGTAGTGAAATTCATATTTATTAACAATCATATTTTTTATTTTTACCATCAGTGCATTCGCATCCGTCTAATTAGCTATATACCCATATACCAACCATCATTGAGTTGTAAACTGGGTTGGCTATGGAAGCTCTACTTGAACGAAAAACTCCAAGCTTGTTTATTATCTGGAAAAAAAGGTTCGTTTGTTCTGGAACTCCATTATTGGGTTGTGGTGATGAAGATGGATTCATTAACCATTATACCATGAAGCTCTTCTGAGTATAGTTCCTTCTTAGTAAACGATTGAGATATTAAAAAAAACAACAACAAATCGGTATTTGCCCTTTTATTATTAGAACACATCTAATTGTGAACTGGCTCTCTTATTTAAATGTTAGGCTATATTGAACAATTATTCTAGTTAAAGGATTTAACTAAGATGCAATTTATTGACTTCTTCTATGAGAATGAACAGAATTTCAACTAGGAAGGAAGATGATGTCACTTCCTGATAGAGAGCAATATACAATATTTAGTTTATAATTATTTTTATTAAATTAATATACTGCATATTTTGTTGTCAATTTTTTTAATTTCATATGATTAATATTTATTGCTTTTTAATTACTGATGCAAATTAAAATTATTCAGACTTTGAATAATATTTTATTATTCATGTTATTATGTTTATTTTGTGGAAGAAAAACAACAATTGATAATTATAAATTCTAAAATAAATCAAATCAGCATACATACGTTCACGATGAGGGTATATAGTTTAGTGGTGAAAAAGATTGGTTTTTAAAAAAAAATGTTGCGGTCACAATAATTTGTATAAGGAAGCTAAAAAGACGTGTAATTCTTGATATTATTATAAAAACATTTTTTGTGAAAATTTTATCAGAACTATAGTAAGGATCATTATTTTGAATTAACCTGTTAAATTGAAGCTGGGAAAATAGGAAATAGTAATGTGTTTAATCACCCTATTCATAAAGCGTAGGAGTCAACAATGCCTATCACCCCTTAACATTACTTATTCTAGCATTTCAATAGTCAAGAGCTGCACTGCTAGTTTTAGTGAGTTTATTTACATGTGTATATATATAAATCACATTGCCTCAGTCAATGCTCAAAATAAAACAATAGAATATCAGCAATCTATTGCCAAGACAATGCTCAGATAAATGTATTATTATCTGAATGTTACCTTAACAACAGTGCTAATATTCTATTGGTTTATTTTAAGCATTGTCTGGGGTGGTAAGATTTACATATGACAAACAATTAGTTATTTGAACTTGTGGTTAAATATATATGAATTTACATATAAATAATTTTATATAAAAGATCTCATGATGCCACGATAGTGTATCTATTTCCATGTTTACAATCTGGGTTTGAATCTTAACTGGATAAAACTTGAAATTTTTTTCTGATCACTCCCTCCCCCCAGTAGCAGGCCGTAGCTAATCCAGTTAATCGTTCAATAGAGAATAAAACAAGTTTGGAAAAATGTTCCTTCATTCACCATCCAGTAAATACCAAGCAAATCTTGTGACGAATATCTTCTTCTTTACTATTCTTCTATGGGCAGCAGACAAATCTTTGGTTTGCAATGGGCTGCTTTATCTTTTCTTTATGTATGAAAACTTTGGTGATTATTAATCTTTTCTACATGTGGGTGGTTATGTGTACCAGTTGTATGAGATAGTGTGGATAGTTGAAGGGTGCTTGAAAGTCTGAGTTCAAATCCCTTATATTTGATCATTTATGTTGTAGTTATGTTATTAGTTGCAAGTATGTATTATCTGTTGATGGAACTACTGTCTACACATACCGAGTAGACAAGAATAAGATAGGTTTTATTCCTTTTTATTAAAACAAAAACTTGAAAAGAATCTATATGTTAGAAAACATAAAAATATTTTTTTTTTTGAAAGTAACATTGAAAATAATACATTTAGCGAATAAACAATGATTGAAAAACAAATATTTTTAATAAATGTGATCAATGCAATAGTGTTCCTTCTGTATGTGACCTGGTTTAAGCTATGTTAATATTTATAATTTAAGATGAAATAATGTAATTTATTTAAAAAAAAAACAACAAAAACTGAAAATAATGTATTTAGTAACAAATAAATATTTTCAATAAGTTTGATGATTGTAAACATTATGAAAGAATATTAATTAGCATTTACGAACATTGTTAATTAAATTTTTTACAAAATGTTGCATTCATCATACTTATTGAAAATATTTGTTTTTTAATCGTTGTTTCTTCATTAAATATATTATTTTTAGTTATTTTTGCTTTTCCCTCATTTATACCGATTCCCTGTTATTGCTAGCAAAATTTCTCACTAAATGTTTTTTTTATTATTGTCAAGCGTTGGTAGTCGAGAGGGCAGCACAACCGCCTTAAAAGCAGTTGTCTCAGGTTAGCGGGTCCCTTTCCGGCCGCCATGAGAAAAAAAGTTTTTTTTTTGAAACTTATCAATTAATTTGTTGTTGTCTACTTTGTTATCCACCAATGGATAGCTTTTTTTTTTTTAAAACCTATAATAGAAATTAATGTCTAATTCAGTTAATTTGCTCTACTACACCTATGCACAAACACAAAAAAATTATTAGATTGAATTTTTTTTGTTTAATAAATTAAAAATATTTGTTTTCTTAACTGGTTGGCTACTGTAACATCATATTCTTTTGAAGATATAACTTTCATAATATCTTAGTAATGTATAATATTAATGTAGTTTAATTTTCACTACACCTATCTCATGCAGTATAAGGAATGTTTCTATCCGCTTTTAACACATTGTGGAGGGTGTAATCATAAATATATGACCAAAGGCATGTGAAAAAGATCTATGGATCCCAAGATGCTCAGTTTATGATTACACATCTCCACAAGGAGTTGAAAGTGGGTAGAAACAATCATTAGACTAGAGATTATACATTTAATGAGTAATATTTTTGTAGTTCTTTTAACTACACCACTCTTAAGGAAGGTAGGGACTGCTTTCCATCCACTTTTAACACCTTGTGGAGAGGTGTAATCATAAACATATGATCAAAGACATGTGAAAAAGATGTATACCCCCCCCCCCCAGATGCACATTTCATGCTGAACCGTCACTCATCAGTTGGCTCACATCACAATCTTTTACACATACCTTTATCATTATTCAGTATACATAGGCCAATTGCTGAAGTTTAATTGATGTGTCAAACTTATCGCCTCCTGGGAGTAAAGCCATAGTTCAGTTTTGTCTATCATAGTTGTAACACATTTATAGTATCTTCAAAAAAATTCAATGGTTTCAGTGTAGAATTATCATGTAACTGAAAAGTAAGACCATGGTATCTCTTATATTAAACTCAGAGATAAAAAATTAGTAAACTTCCATATTGGGTGATGCATATTAATGAGCAGCCCATCTGTATTATTTTACTATGTGAATAATCATATAATAATACTAGCTGCATCAACAAGAATTATGGAGTGGATATTAAAAATTTGCATAGCTCATTTCTTTCAAGGCCTCAGAGAAGAATCAAGGATGTGTGGGTGTCTTTTTTCTGTTAACATCAACCTTCTTTCTGCCGTCATAATGGGTTTATCTTACAATAAAAAATAAAAAAAACTTTGGTGATTAAGTCTACTTTTAATTTATTTAGAAATATATAAAAAATTATTTATTAAAAATGATTTGATTTTATAATTATTATATAATGCTTTTATAATATTATTTAAAATAAACATTTAAAAAATTTAATTAATTTTTATATGAAAGTTAGTTTTCTGCATAAATATTTTATTGAAAGGGAATATGCCTATGTGTTTAGATAAAGTTTTCAATAGATGTGGTTTCTTAATTATCACTAATGGATTTGAGACTTGAACTCTTCTTCACTGAAGAACAGTGTAAAGACTTAAGTTTTTAGACCACTTTTTGTGAAGAAATATATATGCTGAGAGTAACAAGGAATGAGGGAGAAGGTATTCAAAAGCGAAATTCACAGTGAGAGAATAATCAGATATTATTTACAACATTGGAGGTTGAAATATAATTTGACTGGAATATATTTCTGGATGAATTGATAATAAATTGTGAATTGAAGTTTTAAACGGATCCCCATAAATTGCAAAGGACCTAGAAAGAATGACTAAATACGAGATGGATGGATGAGATGGGAAAGTTTGCTGGAATGATATGAAGAAGGGAACCAAGGATAGGAATAATTAAATTAAACTTAGATCCTTTTTCTGCAGTGGATCAATAATGGTTGAAATAATAAACAACACATTCTTCATATGCATAAAATAGCAGTTATTCTTTTACCAACTAATCATTTTTTATATGCTAAATATAGTTAGTATCATCATTTATAATATCTAGTTATTTTAATTAAGTCCATGTTTGTGATGTAGATAAAAAGTGTAATCTTCATTCTAAAGTTAAGATTTTAATTCGCGCTAGATAATTATTCTTTAAAACTCATGGGATAAAGTAACAGGTTCACACCTCTTGAGATGTTTTTAGAGAGTGAATGAATTGATTAACTTATAGGAGCTATTTTTGCAATGCAAATTAATACACAACAAAATATCAATTGAAAATTGAAATTCGCAGTCTTATAAACTAAAATTACTTAAGTCGACTAAATAAATATTATTTTAATAACATATATTTCATTTGTTTTTGTTTTTTTAGGATAATGAGTATCTGAATTGATATATTTTATTATAGAAATAAACTAGTCATTAAAGCGTTTTTTTTTTTTTTTTTAAAAAAGGCAAAAACCCTCAAAGGTGTGAAAAGACAGAAAACATTTCTTTGTTCTGTGAATTTTAAAAGATAAATATCTAGTTTGAATTAAAGGTTTAATTTAGAAGAAATATACAGTATTTATTTATTTGTGTGCGTGTCAATTTATAGTAAAACGGCGCAAATGTGAAGATTGCTTTACTTCTGAATATATTACAATAAATACCGTGCTGTATAAAAATAAATATTTACCAATACATTTAAATAGTATTATAAATGTGAACACAGATTCTATATATGTATACCATAGTGATTTAACTAGAAAATAAATTTCTGTGATAATATAAGAATGAATTAATAATATTCTATGCATATAAATAGGAAAACAAATTACTGATCATTTTAAATAAATATTTATTTAATATTTTTAAAGAAATTATGAAATTATCTGTTTTCATTACCACACTAACTATTATATGTTCATACATGCAGCCTATTGTAGTAGCTTTTTATCTTTCAAAAACCAAATTTATTGTACATTTAGACCATAGAAATACTGACCAAAAAGTAAAAAAACAAGTAAATGATTATGAAATAGCATGCAAATAAAAAAAGGATATATTTGAGTACTTTTGTGACTTGTTTGTTGTTCCAAAAATAGACCATAGAAACCAATTTGTCTAAAGTTCATAGCAGGGAAGATTAAAATGAGATGCTGTTAGTAGGTAGTATTAATATCCGTGTTTGAGTTTTATGAAATGATGAAAAGCAACAGCCACCCAATAAACAGCAAAGTTGCGGGGAGCTCTATGCAATTGTAATGGAGTCCCAGGTTTGTGCAGCTGTGAAGGGGTCAGCAGTGCGCATATCTCTATCCCTTTCCTTGTTTAGTATTTGGCAAAATGCTGTGAATATATTATTCAAGGTCTCAGCCTGGAACACCAGCTTACAGTGCAATGCCCAGATGGAAAAGTTAATTATGGCCGAAAGCCGGATCTCAGAGAATATGCCCTTTTCAATTGCTGTCTTGAGATTCATTTCAATTTGATTTCTTGTCATGTTTTGTAGAAAATGAGTTCTTAAATTGTTCAAAGTTGTGCATTCGAAGAGGAAGTGATCGGTAGTCTCTTCCTGTCTTTGACACAATGTGCAATTAGGGTCAATATCTTGCCCCCTTTTATAGTGGAGGAAGGCATTTGTTGGGAGAGCATGCAGGTTCGATTTCAATAGGAAGTCCACGATTTTTGGCGGCAACTTCCAGAGCTTGGTCATCCTTATCATTCGAAGGATGTTGATTGAAAGGCAGCTGGGGATCCTCTGTTTTTGATGGTCAAGAAGATCAAACACTTCCCAATACGCAAGTTTTCTTTGAAATAGGGTTGATGTCAGTTTGATGTTATCAAAGATAAAGTTGATCTGCTGTTGAAGGAGCAAGGCACGTCCTCTGGGGGGTGGCCGATCAGTAGGTTGAATGTCCTTTTCCGGAAGTGGGCATTGAGCACGTTCATTTTCCTTGAAGATGTTGTAGAGTACATTATGGATGCGTTGTAAGTTGAATATAGTTAGCGAGTGTAGTGAGAGACCATTTAAAGTTTTGGGCTTTTGGAGGATTTTCAAGCTAATTACGGGTGATCGGCCCGCCCAACACAGTTTTCTACAGGCGTTTCTACTTTGTTGATGAATACCTTGGTGGGGATGAACCCTGCCAAATAGTATATTATTTTTGGAAGAATGAGAGCATTTAAAAGGGCTACTTTCCCAAATAGGGAAAGATATATTTTTGACAAAGACGCGATTGTGGTAAAAATTTTCTCTAATAATGAGTCCTGTATCTCTTTACGCATCACCGTGGGTGTTTTTGATAGGTGAAATCCTAGAAATTTCTGTGGCACTGCTTCAAATCCACCAGAGATCTTCTGGCCAGTAAGAATTGACCAAATAGCTGATTTTTTTGGGTTGACAAGGAAACCAGATAATTTGGCATGGTGATCAAGAAGTTGTTTTAGTTTACCCAGTTCATCATGGGATGAAAGAAACACAACTACATCATCCATATAGGAGATGTGATTGATGTTCTCATTAAGTAGCGGAACAGCGATACCAGAAAACATGGCCTTGATGTTCAACAGCATTGGATTGATATAGGCAGCAAAGAGAAGTGCACTCAGGGGCGAACCTTGGGGGATGGAGATGTAGAGAATAAAACCCGGGGCAATGCGACTATCTAGGGACAAGAACACTTCCCGATTGTAAAGAAGATTCTCAATCATTTGAATGTATACGGGTGGTACATTTAGCTGTTCCAGAACACTGAGAAGAACATCAATTCTCACGGAGTCGAATGCCCCAGCTATATCAAGTTGGACTGCAATGGGCTGGGACTTCCTTTGTCTCTGCACATGATCGACCAGAAGTCTGAAGCGGCTGACAGCGTCAGATGTTGAAGTGCCTTTTTTTGCAAATTGATAGTGCGAAAGTTGTTTAATTATGTTATATTGAATCTTGTCTTTAATGATGCTCTCGATGATCTTTGTCAATAGAGGAATCATCGAGATAGGACGCAGATTATTGAGATCTGGTTGTGCATCATGCTTCTTTAAAAAGGGTACCATGGAGATGGGACATAGGTTTATTAGGTGATGACTTCCAGTGGCGATGAGGTCTATCATTCCGTGGATTACTGGGATAGTAAAAGCTCTTAGGTGTAAAAGTAGAAATCTGGGAATTCCATGCATTGGAGGATGGACACTTTCTGGGAGTGATTGCAGTTTGTCAAGAATATCACCATCTGTGATGTTATGTTCCTTAGGGTTGTTAGTAACAACAACTCTACGGATGTTAGTGACACCAATAGGTTGTAATTTTCTTTTGTAAAAGTCTTATTTTGGAAAGCATGGAGAGGCCGATATATTGTTTACTGTGTATCTTGATCGATGAGGGTGCCTTGTTTTGTTGGTTGGATCCTAGGGCCCATCTGATGTAACCTCGAGTCCAGCAGTGTTGATATGCTAAGTAACTGCGCGCTCGTTTAATTGATAGGTATTCAGCCGGGGATTGTTGGGTACCTTTGTATTGTAGTTTAAGGCGAGTAATTTCTTGGATATTTTGCCTTTGTATGGACAAATGTTTAAGTGTGTCGGCTATCTTGTCCAATTGACTTAGTAATTTGAGGGGACCTTTATTATGTTGAGTGCATTTATGAATATGTGATTGTAGAATATTTATGAAGTTATTCCATTTATCACATGGTGAAAGTGTGTTTATATTAGCAGAGTTGAATGATATGTAAATCTCAGAGATGAGTTGTATAGTGGCAGATTCCTTTGTGAGGATCCTCATTGTTCGTGGAATGTTGCCATATGAATGTGTGTTATCCACAATTCTGATAAGGATCTCTAGTGCCATGTGGTCCGTAAAGACAACAGGCCACAGGTTAGCTTCAATGAAGGGAGCAAGTGGAGAGAAGTATAAAAGATCAATGAGGGACTTAAACCGTGATGAATAGAATGAGAAGGCAGACACATCAAAAAGCTGTCTTCCACTTGTAAAGGTGTTGCTCAGTGATTTTAAGTGACTCCTTTCAAAAGAATCGTATGTATGATTAAAGTCACCCATCATCAATGCAGGAAAAGGGTTAGTTCTTAAGACCGCGTTGATAGTGTGGATGATTCTATAGATTATATCGGATGCTTTGGTCATGTAAACATTTATTATGTTAAGTGTCCATCCATTTACCTGTATAATGGCTATGAGGCAGTTAGAGTCTATATGAATTATTTTGAAAAAGGTTATTTTAGATTTTTTATTAAAAAGAATTGCTACTTCACCAGATGCAGAGGAGGAGAAGGAATAATGGAAGTATCCAAATTTTTGTATTCTCTGTATGATGTTTTGGTCAGATAATGTGTGAAGTTTTGTTTCATTGAGACAAAGAACATCAGGTGTGTTATGCTTAAGCCAGAATGATAATGCTTGGATTCTGCCAAGGGAGTTCATGCCTCTGATGTTAATCGATGTTATGTTGAAAGTCATTATTGATAGTGAAACCGCACTCTCGTGTGGGAGAGTTTGCCTGATTGGAATGTGATCCAGTTTCTAAGACCATAATATTCTGTTCCAGCATCAAATTGGTGGGGTGATGATAAGGTTCAGATTGTATTAGGTTCTTAGATAAGTTGAGGTCTGGTGGAATAGGTTCAGGAATAGGCCACAATGATGGAGATAAGTCTATCAGTAAGCGTTCATTATCATTTTCATGTTGACATGAGGCCACTTTATTTTGAGACAAAGGGTCAATCAGTTGTATGTTGTTATCTTGGTCTATTGTTTTTGTTTTATTTGTGAGGTTATATGAACTTGTGACTTTTGGAGAACGGTCTCTTCGTTTTTTTTCACAAGGTCTATTTGGTGGGGGAATATTAGTCTTTGTTGCATCTCGAAGATTGTCACATTCATTGCTATTGCTACTTTCTTGTGATTGTTCAGAGCTATTGTTTTTTTTTTGTTTTCTTTTACATGGAATTCTGTTGCTGGCCATTGTAGTGTCGCTTTGTTCAGCATCGGTGTCCATGTCTGTTTGGCTGATTGTTGCTGTATCTGATGATGATACACAATTGTCATTGGTATGCAGCTGTTCAGGAGTGAGTTGAAATTGTTCTGTTTCCAAGGAAGTTTTATCATTAGGGATTTTTGATGATGATGTAGTGTGATCTGTGGTATTGCTAGTGATATATTGTTGCTTGAGACTTGGGTATGTATTTGTTAGATGTTGATTTTCTTGATCGCTATCACATTTGTGGAATTTGAACCGAATCTCTCCACAAATTATGCATTTTCTCTCTTGACAATCTTTTTTTAGATGGCCTCTCTGCCTGCAATGGAAGCATTGGGGTGGAAGGCCACGAAAGATGATGTTGAGTGGAGATTCGCCATGTTGAATTAGAGATGGGACTGATTGAGATGGAATTCTTTTTTAAGAACTAGCTGAAATTGTGCAGTGTTGATGTATACTGTGGGATCATCATTGTCTGCTACTAGGTATTGAAATTTGGTAATGGTGCCATAGTCTTTGAAGTGGCGCTGAAGGTCTGCCTTTTCAAAGTCCATGGTACATTTTTGAATTCACCCTGTTAAAACAACTGGGCGGTTGAGGTCAATGTAGACAAGAAATTTGTTGTTTAGAAGTTTATGACTATTTCTAAAGGCAGCTTTAACTTGTTGGTTTGTGAACTGGATGATAAGATATCTTTCATTTGGATGAAAGAGGATCTTATAGATCGATTTCCACCAGCCATGTGCTTTACATAGTTCATATAGTGATGATGTAGGGAATGTGTATAGATTTAAACAGTTATCTGTAGTGGAAAGTATGAGAGAACACTCATTATAATAGTTGAGTAGAGATTTGTGGAGTGGCAATGGGATGGTTTGGTTAAACTGTTCATTTATTATTTCATGGTTCTGAATATCACAAGTAGGATTATCTGTAGTAGTTGTTTGAGGATTAGAGTAGTTTGATGTAGACTGTTCTGTTTCTATTTCTTGTAAAAGTCGAATTGCTTCCATGTATTTATCAGGTTGTGATGTTTGATGATGTGTATTTATCATTATGTTAGCTCTGACCTTGTTTGCATATGTCATTTCATTCATCATTGGGCTTGTGGTTTTATTATGCTCAGAGTTGTGAGGTAGTTGGTTTGAATCCCTGTAGTCAGGGCCTGTGATATTGAATTTGTCAAACTCTGGGTGACTTAGTGAAGATTGTTTTGGAATGGGAGAGTGCATATCATTATGGTTTATGGTCGCTTTCTGATTTGGTTTAATTATTGTAGTTTTGGAATTTTTATTTTCCTTTAAAAGTTTTGGAGATTTTATGAGATTTAGATTTGTGTTATTATATAAATTATTTTATGAGATTTAGATTTGTGTTATTATATAAATTATTGTTGTTAATCTGTTTTCCCAGTTCTGGATTATTTAGTGGAGATAGATTAGTTTTTGATGGTGTTTGTAAAGTTTTGGTATTCTCTAAGTGATTCATTTTTTTGTTTGAGGCTGTAATTGGGAAATCATCATTTTTCCCCTGTTGCAAAGTTTTCCCGTTGTTTTGCGAGTTTATGAGAGGAATTATACTTTTTTTAACGGTATGATCATTTCGAACATTTTAACCGCTATTTTTAGGTTCATTAGGGGTTGCAATCTTCGCATTTACAATTTGGAAATCACTAGATAATTTCGAATTATTTTCCCCTTTCACGTGACAGTGTTTCGATTTTAGCATAGATTTTATTATCGGGTTGTTAGTAGTCGAAGAAGAAAGAAATTGATTTTGATTATTTGTAGATTTATTCTTAGGTTCTTTGGAGGGTTTATTGTTGTAATCCAAACTTTGGGACTCATCAGAGGTTTTAAGGTTAGTATATATATTTTTCCTCCCATTAGAGCGTTTAGGCCTTAGTATAGGCTTTATTACAGAGTCCATTTTAGCGGTTAACCGTAATTAATAAACGTTATTTAATTTAATGTTTCAAAACTACTTTAAAGTAGTAAATCGCGCTAAATAATTGCATAGAATAATAAAGATTGTACTCACAGATATAGTTTTGTAATTTTCTCTCGAATTTTTCCCTTTTTAGTGCAAATATATTCACATCAGATGAGAGATGATACAGAAGATCTGCATTCAGAGGCCGCCATTAAACACATTTTCCAAATAAAAGAATAATTCATAAATTAAATTACGATATGCAATAAACATATTTTTGGGTGTAAATATACTTACAAAAGAATATTAAAATAAGTTAAATTACGATGTACAGGAAAGGTATTTATTTGTACAAAGTAATTAAAAAATAACAATAAATTTATGGGTGTGATGTATTTTTCTTGCATCAATCAAATTATTAAGTTGTGAATTTGTTTGTTTACTTATTTCATTCACTTATTATTTGTCATAGTATTTTATTACTTAATTCATTTACTTTATTAGCTTTATTGCATTTTTTTACTTACTTCCTTCAGTTTATTTTTTTTATTAAATTCATCATGTAATTAATTTTTTTATTTAACACTGTTATTGATAATTCCAAAGAACTTTACTTGCTTTAGAGAAGGCGTTCATCAATCCTCATTTTTCATTTGCTCTCTTGCAGCTACTTATAGCAATGTTTTTCTAGTTTTGTTATTATTTTGATAGAAGAAACTATTGATTTGTTAATTAAAAAAAGAATCTGAAGATTGCAATGATTAATAGAGGGTAATTACGAGGAATATACCCAATTTTTTTTATTGTTAGCCATCAACAAAAAAATTGCCTTGTTTTCATAATTTATTTAAATATTTATGATTATTTTTACACAAGATTTCATAATAATGGAAACACAAAGGCATATTTTATTTTTAAAAATAGTAAACAAATTTAATTGTAATGGAGCACAAGACTAAAGCGGTATGATTGTTAACTTTTTAAACACAGTACTCTACAATGTTTGTAATATTTAAAAAAATTATAAATGCAATTTTAAATTTTAGAACAAATATTAATAGGTTTATGGTGGCTTAACATTTAGTTATTCATTCATGTTTTTAAGAAAAAGGTTAACAAATTCAAATGAAATGGTCATCAGAAAATTACCATTGTAAGATTAAAACACCTAATATGATATTCTGCATTGTTTTTAACATTTTAAGAATTATAAATAAAATTTTACATTTTAGAATATAATTTAATAAATTTATGATGGCTTCTTATTTTTTCATTCACATTTTAAAAAGTTAAACCAACAAAAATTTCATCAATTTTTATTTTTCACCAGCTGAGCTGCCCAATCAGAAAAAGATTAATTCTTCTCATTACATATTATCTTTATTGTTATTTTTTCTTTATTTGTAAAATTTAAAATGGCGGAGATCGCGTACTAAAAGAGCACCCTTTTATTTCTAACAAATCAAGTCCAATTTATTAAATGACTAATTCAGAATAAAAGTTTAAATTAATGCAATGGAAATTTGTGAGGTAATAAATATATGTGAGATGTGAATTATTCTTTGGAATTACATATGGACAAATAAATATTTTTATTATATATTGTAATTCAATTTCTTTTTAATTATTTGAATATTTTCTGATTATATTTGTGCTAATGTGCACATTTAATGTATATTGCCATTTTAATTCAAATCGATTATGTGATGTGTTGTGATGTATTGTGGCTTCTCCTTAACCGAAGTCAAGAATATCTCAGCAATTATGCCCAGATAAACCTGTTAGCCATTTTATTTTCCATTCCCCATTCTAAACTTTCCCATATTCTATCCCATTTCCACAACATAATCTTTGTCAACTCTATAATCTTTATATCTAAATCCCTCTTATCTTTTCCCAAACCCAGCATAAAAACCAATAATTCACTTTCTGTATAATCACTTTTTTCATATTTATTCTTCCATAACTTCATTATATGTACCCTTTCTGTTTTCAAGCATTTACATTCAAGTAACAAATGCCTAATATTTTCTATTCCTTCCTTACATAATTTACAAAATAAATCACCCATATTTTTCCATTTACATGTATATTGTCTTGTAGCTCAAGATCCCATTCGAGCCTTAAACAATAAACTACTTTCCTTACTATTATCATATATTAACTCACACCTAATATTCTGTTTATTTCTATATATATATTTTCACTTAGAAAGTGCACTACCTGGTGGTAGAAAATAGCGATAGTAGATCATATACTAAACTGGTATTTTAATATTTTTATTTACTATGATAAAAACAAGAATTAAAGAAAAAGATAACATTTCCAAATTGAGAGGTAAATTTCTTGATACAGTTTTTTAAAAATATTTTGTCAAAATCTAATAAAATATATATTTTTTATTACTAAAAGTTCATAAATATTTGAACGTTTTTTTTTTTTTCAGTATCAAACAATATATAGAATTATATACATAATGGGAATTTTGTTTCCCTGGAATTTATATTGTCAAATTTAGCCTTTCTTTTAGTTGATCTTCATGTAAGTTATTTTGCTTTGTAGCAGTCAATCTTATGATTGTTAGGAATTTGTGATGTGCTCATATGTAATAGTTTGAACTTTTTTTTTTTGCAATTACAACTTCTGTATGCGCAATATATTGATAAATTGAAATAGTAGAAGAGAAAATAGTCTTTTTTTTTTTTAAAAAAAAAAATCACTTGCTAAAGGGTAGTGCCATATCTAAGCTTTTTTGGATATAGCATTATACTATATGATGTTCATTGATTATTCAAGCTTACAGTAGATGGTATTTGAATAGGATGAAGTAATCTCTTCTCTTGGATGAATATGAGTAAAGTCATGTTATTATTGTTAATATTATGCTTGTTTTATGTTTCTATTATGTTCATTTTATGTTATTGTTTTAGGTTTGAAAAAAATAATTACTCTAATGCTGTATGTTATATTTTGTTTAATGTTTTCTTTTTTTCTCATTTCTACTAACAATTAAGTCTTCTCCAGCCTGTTAATTGATTAATGTAGTAGTTCTATTTTCCATACTCATTACTCATTGGAATAAATTATAAAAGAATAGCAAGCTATCACCCGTGGTAATCAAGGATTATCATTGGATTGAAAATTTTCTATTGCCTAACTACTACTACAAACTTGCCTTGGAAAAGAAAACTTAATATACATACATCTATATATAAATTAACTATTTGTTAACAAAGTTTAAACAAACCAATCACTCTAATGACCAATAACAGAATCATAGCAAGTTAGATATCATGCTAAAATAACTAGCCAATCAGCTTTCTCTATACTCATTTCACCGAATCATCAGCTACTATAATTGTAGTTATATCATTACCAGTTTAGTATTATGCACATTAAGTTTATGGTGTACATATAAGTGTAATACATACATATGTTACTAATGGTCATTTGATATAATTTTTGCATTTCTGTATTTATATATGTTTTTAATTTCAATAATTTCCTCTGAATGCATTATATCAATCTAAGAACATTTTCGTTCAAATATGTTCTGAAATTGATTATATTTCTAAGGGTTATATATTTAAGCAGTTATAAAAAGTTGTTTACATAACGTTTAAATTAGTAAGAAAGTATTATATATATATGTAACTACTGTAGCTTCATAGTAGATATTTTTAGTACAATATTATATGAGAATCATGATAATAACAACGATCACCATTCACATACAGTATTAATCTTACTTTGGTTGTATTACTTTTTATACAATATTTTTCACACATATATAAATTACAGTTTCATTATTTCCATACATATACATATAGTACCTGATTTAAGTATATGTTAAAAAGCTTAAAACTTGTATCATCAAAAAATTTTGATACCTTGCAAAAACATTTCATGAACAATTTTTGTTTAGCTTTTTATTTTTAAGAGAGCTTGTAAAAGTTATTTCACCCATAACCCACTAAAAGTCATAACATATTGTATAAAATTTATGAATATTAAAATAGAATGGATATAAGTTAATGCAAATATCAAGCAAAGCTATAGGCTAATTGTCGGCCATATTAATTGTACTGTATGTTGCTAATACTTTATAAGATCAACTTTAGTTTCATTACGTTAAAATTAAGATTATATATGATAGTACATCATGTAAGCACGTTTTAAAAATGAGTTCAAATCTGAGCCAGATAAAATTTGAATTTTTTTTAGACCTGTTTAGGCATAGACCCTCCCCCCCACCAGATTCTCAGCTCATAGTCAATCCTGCTAGTAGTCCAATATTGATCAGTAAATGGACATTTAGTTATTGTTAGCTAGAGGGTTAAGTAAGAATGGTAAACTGTTCAAAATTTCACCATCTAGAAATTGACAGGACTGGTGAGTAATGTCTTCTTTATTATTCTCTTATGAGTGACTATTGAAGAGCCTTTGCCCTGGAATGGTCTACTTAAGAGATATTTTACTTTCCCCCCAAAGATTTAAGAAAATACATATTCATATGCTCCCCCCCCCCCCCACACACACTCTGTCTTTTTATTTCCTTTATGGTTTATTAATAAATCAAAATAATTTGAAATAATTTATATATATGATTTAATAATCCACACCTACTTTTGATTAGTATTCCGATTTTATAATATTTCCCTTTTTGGTATTTTTTATTCTAAATTATATAGACATCTATATTTTGTTAATATTTTCTATAATTTGAATTTTTAATTGTAAACCTTAGTCTAATTCTTAATAAAACTGTCATTTATTTTTAAAAGGAAAAGGAAATCATTTTTTTTTTTTTTTTAAATAACTGTCAGTTTTAATAAGGAACTAGACTAAAGTTTGTAATTAAAAATGTACAGTATGGAAATTATTAATAATATATATATTATACTATATAATTAAAACTTTGTGTAAGCTTATCACAAATTAAACAATTTGTTTTAAGAAAAGATTTATTTACGAAAACCCTATAATGAGAAAAAAATAAGAGAGAGTTTCTAGGTAGAGTGAATGTTTTTTTTTTTTTACTGTTTTGAACTAATGCAATAACTCATAGTTAGCCAAGATTACTTGATTTTTACTCCATTTAGAAGTGAGTAGAATGATACATCTGGCAAATTTTTCCAGGATTATAATAAATATTGCATTCTACTACTTATAATAAAAGGATAATAGCTTAGCTGATTTTCCAGCATTCATAAAATGCTGGAAGCTATCACATAAGATTATTAACTTTCAGGCAAATATTTAATGCATTTTACAAATGGTTTCTACCAAATATCTCATTTCATATAAAGATTTTTTTTCTCCTGATCAAATATATAGATGTGCCGCCAAGACAGCCAGATGGTTTTCAATATATGGATAATTGTTGCAATATGATGATTAAATGCTCTAATAGAATTTTTCTGTAGTAAAACGGTAAGTGGAAATTAAAAATGGATCTTAAATAAAATCCAGGACACAAATTTTATGAGTTGTAAGGCAGTAGATTTTCTAAGTGAAAATTTGAGTACTTACTGTAATTGTTAAATTTGAGATATTTAAATAGAACCTAGTGCACCATGGATAAGAAAATATCTGTTTGATGGAATCATTCTAAGATGGACAGAAAGGCTAAAACCGACTGTCATTTGGTATTACCTTGAACGTTTTGACTTTTCTATAATTTGGCAACATTTTTGGATGAGGGAGATTTAATTATCACTATTTATCAGACAAATAGCCATACAGAACAGTTCCAGATCAGTGAGGAAAGCATCAACAATTTTTGCATTAATGATCTGATATAATTTATAGGTTGATAAGAAAATACTTTTGGTTTGCAAAGTTTGTTTTGAAATTATCTAGTTCAATTCTTGACTCATTTTTTAACTATGGAGTTTGTTGGTCATGTGCCACAGACTTCTATTTTTAGAAATTTACAACTAAATACTATTCTATTTTAAAAATAGGGTTGTAGTCATTATAAAAAAAATGCAATGTTTGCAACCATATAATTGAAATGTAAGAGTAGCATTAGTTTACATTTTCTAGAAATAATATGTACACCTGGGTCTCATTTTATGCAGATTAATTTAATGCGATTTTGAAGTTATGTGATTTATGTTTCTTTTTAATATCTTTCATATTTTACTATATTTATTAATATCAAAAAATTTAAATTATTAATAACTTATTTTGATTTGAAATACTTCTTTTTAAAAAATATAATGTTATATTAGCAACTAACGTGAATATAGCCTGAAACTGTATTTAGAATCTTAGTTACTATGTAAATAACCTACTATACTAATGAGTAAATACTTACGTATAAAAATATTGCAATAAATATTCAAAAATTTTAAACTTTTAAAACATATTTTGTTAGATATAACAGAAATAAATAATTTTTTAGATTGTTAAAATAAATAACGAAGATTTTATTGATTTTGTAAGCTAAAAATAATCTTTCTAATGATAATGTATAATCTTTTTGTTTTGATTGTGATCTCATTTTTTAAATATAGAAACGTTAACCATTAACGCAGCACAAGACTGAAAGGGGCGGTTTATGTACATCACATCACAAATCTGATTTTTTTACCAGTTCACAAATGAACACATATTGTCAAATAACGGTAATGATTAAAATATGTATGAAAAAAATGTAAAATTAAATACTATAGTTAATAAAAAAAGTTTTGTCTTGTATTACTTTTTTTCAAATATTTGAAATTTTTTATTAGTCATACTTTATTTTCTTATTTGTTTAATGCGAATTTTAAAATAATTTTTCTTTGTTGCTTTGTTTTTATACGATTTCTGAAAATTACAGAACCTATCCCCTATTTTTCAAGGTAAGTCAAGTTTATTTTTGTGCAATTTCTTTTGTGTGCACTTTCTGAGGAACCTATCTACCACATAAAATGAGCCCCACAGGTGTATATGATTTTGAATATATACCTATCATATTTTAATAATTTTAATAACCATATAGTAAAATTATAAGAATGTTGAGGCGCTGGCAGGAGAAGCTTTATAAAATACTCTTATAAATCAATAAATAAATAAGTAAAAGCTGAGCACTTTCAAGGCAAATTGCCTCATATTCATACCTACAAACAATAAATAATGCAAAGTAGTGTGTAAAGGTAATATGCAAATTATATGTAAATTGTTTAATTTGTCCAACACTTAGAAATATCAAAGCAAGTATCGCTAAATAATGATTATTAACATTTATTGCAGTAAGAAGATTTGATAATATTTTGGAGTGCTATAATAAACTCCAAAGGCACATATCATAATAATAATTCATGAGCCAGACTTATTAAAATCATTTTAATCTGCATGGAAACCATGTCCTTTTTTGTATCAGTGATAATCCACTAGTCAAACAAAAAGGGGACCACCTTTATCAAATCACCTTACTGTTGTGCAGTAGATTAGCAATGATGCAAGATAGGATGCTGTTTGCAAAGTTATTAAAAGTGCTCTAGTAAGTCTGAGTTGTGAATTATTATTATGACAAGCATAGTTAGCATTTATTGCAGTATTCCATAAACAATATTACATATTTTTCACCTTACGTATTTAATAAAGTTTATCAACACAATTATTAAAATTGTTAGAATGTGTATCTTAATTGTTATTTGAAAATGTGAGCTGGTTTGGTAGAAACTAATGGAAAGTTTTAACCCATTCAGGTATCAGTGATTAATTTACTGTACATATAATAGCATGATAGTAAGATAAAGGTAGTCCATTTTTTATCTTACTAGTGATTACTATTGATACAAGATAGACATTGTTTACAAATTTATTAAAATGATCGTAGTATAACTGCTTTGCAAATTATTGTTATGGAATGCATTTTTAGAATTTTTTATAGTATTCTCTAAATATTAATCATCATCATCATCATAACCATTATTGGTCCACTGTAGAATGAATGTCTCTTCAAACTTAATCCAGTTTCTCTAATCAATAGCCTCGCTTCTTCACATTATACTTGCAGACTTTCTTAATTCATCTGTCCATCTCACATGAATCTTTTTCTAGGTCTTATATTCTTTTCAGATCCAATTTAAAACTTTAATTGTCTATCTATTATCATCTCTTCTAACAATATGTCCACCCCATTCCCCTTTCAATCTTTTTTCAGTAATGATAATGGCACCTGTTTATTCTCTCTTACTCATGTATTTAATTTTTGATCTCTTCTTGATATTACTAACATACATTTTTCTATACTTTGTTGAATAGTCTGCAATATCAATATTGTTCCTTTGTTAAGCTTCATCAATAATAAATGACAAAACACACATATTAAAAACCATCCTTCTCTAAAGCTTGTTAAGAGCTTGTTTGCGAGCTCTATATATAACATTTGTAATACAAGCTTGTTAAATTAGGTCATGTGACATATGACTTGACTTCTTTGTAATTTTAAAGACATATATATATATATATTCTTTATCAAGTTATTTTTACAAAAAGCAATTTTACTTAAGCTTAATTTTGTGATTAATTTCATTCATTATGTTTCTATTTGTATTAATAATATGATGAAGGTATTCATAGCTGGTAACTTGTAACTCATGATTATCAAACTTAAATTATCTTCTTCTGAGAAAACTTATTGATCTGTCCTTTAGTTATTTTAGCATTTATAGTTAGTTTTTCTTTCTTAGTTTCATCTGATAACTTTTCAACCTTTCCTGAAGCTCTGATTTGCAAAAGTTATGATATCATCTTAAAATCTAGATTACTTTAAATAATCTCCATTCAATTTTATTCCTTTAGTTTTCCATTTTAATTTGTTAAACACCTATAATATTATTACAAAAAGCTTTAGAGACATTAAATCTCTTTGTCTTACACCTATGTCAATGTTAATCTTTTTAATATCATCATGTAATCTAAGCTCTGCTGATGCATTTTAATGAATATTCTTTTTTAGAATATGGCAATATAAACATTACTTGATCACTGTTTCTTATGATTGTTTATAACTGTTATTAAACAGGTAAAACTCTCCATACAGTATTGTCATTCAGTGCAAGCCAGAGTAATCAATGGATGCCAGAAGGTTTGTGCATTAGATCCTAAGATCTAGGTGCAGTGCTCTCAGATCCAAGACTTCTCACTGACGAAGGCCACAAGCCAGAAACTATTCTGGGGATATTGGATGAGTAGGCACTAGATGGGGATTTTATGCGCAAGTCTTCTGGCATCCATTGATTACTCTGGCTAGTGGCAATACTGTATGGAGAGTTTTACCTGTTTAATATGGCAATATCCTGAGTTTATATTTTAATATACATAATTGTATAGTAATTAAAAATTATAGGCGTGTAAAAATATTAATCAGATAAAAAATAATATAATCATAGCAAAATGTGTATTGTATGTTAATATACAAATTTTTGCTAAATGTGGTTATAATTTATTCGACACATTAATATAATGTGTTAAGTTTAAAAAAGATATAAATATACAAATTTATTTAAATATAAATAAAATATAAACATAAAAAAAGCATTCAATAATTTTTAAATAATATTTTTTATTGAGCAGGAAGGAAGTGATTGGTAATATAAGAATACATTTACAAACATTTAAAGCCGAATATATTTTTTATATATATTTTTACGTAACCTTTATGAACATTTGTGTGAGATTTTCTATAATGTACATCATCAATTTGTATCCACTATTTTGATTTATAATTGATTATTCAATACAACAATAGTTAAAAAAGTTTTTGAAATTTTTGTGTAAAATATCTATTTTGTAAGATTGGTGATATTATAGGATGACTTCTTTAAAGCTACATCATCTGATAATAAAATGGTAACATTCATGTTAAAAAGGTACAGTAGAGACAGGACTTATTCATTGCATAGTATGCATTGTTTATGTTTTGAATATAGAATGAAAATATTAATATACTTATTTTTCATGTAATATTCTTGTAAGGCAACTAATGCTTTCATTTATAATGTATCTAAAATAAGGAAGATTTTCATTGTTAACAATTGCAAAAATAAAAAAACCCACAACTTTCATTTAGTACAATACATAATTAAAAATTTATTTTGATCACATTCAATATAAAAAAAAAGCATTAATAATAAAGTTTAAACGTGTACATTAGCTATAATATATTCATTCAATCAATAGTTTGGATTAAAATTCCTATGAACACTAATTTTGCCTGAAGTTAAATTACAGTGATTGTAATTTATATTATTTTGGATGGGGGGGGGGAGAAAAATGATTTTATGCATTGTGCAGTTAATAATCAATTTTATATGATCATATTGTTACTAAATATAAGTTAAAAATATAATTTATTTGCTGAATTTTAAATTAATAGTCTTATAATTTGTTTATGACATATTCAAGATAATGGCAGCTTTTATTGCACATTAAAAAAATTATATTATTGTCAAAAAAACAAAAAAGATTTAATTATTTGTATTACTAAAATTACAATAACATTTTGATAATGCAATAGATATTCCAAAACTAAATTTTAAAATACACATTGTTATTTTATTTTTCTATGTGCTTAATTTTAATTTAATGTATCAGGAATATCATTCTTCATCTATGTAAGAAACAAAATGTCAGACTATCATTCAAGAAATTATAATTTAATAAAAAAAAATATAGTTGCTGAAATTATGTTTTCCCACAGAATATATATATATTTACTATCAATATTTTTAATAAAATGTATATTAACTTTGGGAATGCTTACATATTAGACCTGCAGTGTAGAGGAGATGGTAGGCCTTTTCACATCCATGATAAATATTTAATCGTGTGATCACATGAAACAAACCTTGCCATGTTATCTAATATGGTATCAAAATGTTTTTTAAAAAATTCGTTCTCGTATCAAAACATGTTTTTTTTGTGATATTTTTTGACAGTCTCAGTTATTATCCAGATTTCATTCTGACAATAGCTTTTATCATAGTTTTAATTCAAGGTTAGTTATTGTCCAGATTTTAATTGCATTCCATATTTTTATTTCAAGATTTCAATTGCATTATTGCTTGATTCATTTGATTTTAAGTGAGTAAGTATACATAGTTTTTCTTTTTTCTTTCGTTTTCTTTACATTATCATTAGAATTAATTGTAGTACAGCAGCAACTCTGATCAAAGCTTTTATAATGATGCGTTCATTTCCACCCTGAACTAAATGCATTTTTGCTTGATTCATTTGATTTTAAGTGATAAGTATATGTAGTTCTTTTATCTTTTGATTTTCTTTACATTATCATTAGAATTAATGATAGGTTAGCAGCAACTCTGATCTAGGCTATATCTGTCAGAATGAACAATTAATAAAAGTGTTCCAATTTTATTATATTTCTTTAGTTTATGATTATTTTTATTTTTAAAAAATACATTTACTTATTACTCTTTTGGGGGGGGGGGATCTCATTCAGGCGAGATCATTGGGGGGGGGGAATTTTAGTTTAAGTTTCCATGTTGACACAAAAAATTTGATCTACTTAAAATAAAGTAGAACAGACAAATTCATTGTTTCATCATGACAATTCCTCTTACATATTACACAGTAAGTAATGTATGTATATTTTTTGTTTTTTTGATAATATTTTACACAATTTTTGTAATTTAGTGTTTGTTTTGTCCATATTTATATTAACATTTGGGAATTGCGTAATGACATGTCATTGATTATATTTTTTTGTATGGCAAATCAATAATTTTTACTGTTAAAAATGCACTAATTTATATTTTTAGTATTGCATAATTTACTTTTTAAGATGATTTTTTTTGATTGCACCAACATGTGTTAAGTAAATGTTCATTTGGGGGGGGGGTTATGGTTTTTTGATAATATTTTAGACTACTTTTTGTAATTTAATGACTTTTGTCCATATTTAAAGTAACATTTGGAAATTGCATAATTTACTTTTTAAGATAAATTTTTTTGAAATTCATATTTTTATACATTACACGGTAAGTACTGTACATGTATATTTTAGTGTTTTGGGATAATATTTTATAGTACTTTTGGAATTTAGTAATTGTTTTAATATTAGACCTGCAACACATGAAGACCTGCAGTGCCTTTTCACATATATTTAGGCTGTCGATAACTTTGTAAATCTGGTGAAAAAATATGTGCATATGGTCCGTATCAACAAACTTATCATTTTAAGTTTGTAGAAGATCCAACTACACTTATTTTGGTCAGGTCAAAAGATTAGAAAGTTATCAGAGGATTGATACAAATGCAGGTCTAATACGTGTTGCAGGTCTAATATGTAAGTACCACTTTGGGTTTTTATATATTTTGAATTTATAGTAATAAATTCATTTTTTCTTATAGGAGCTCTTTATAATTGCTTATTTTTATAGAAAAATTTTGATTTATGAAGCATTTTGGTGAACTATTTGAGCTTGCTGTTTGAGTTTTAAAATGTATGCATTTTTAAAAATAATGATACATTTTCACAATTAATTTACACATTATTATAAATATTTATAATCATTTTGAGTGTGATTAATTAACTGGAAGATTATTTCACCAAGTTTAAACTAATTTCTCTATAACTTCTTTAAGTCGCTCCAATAAACTTTTATATTATTTTTATCTCACTTGTGATGTTGTTGTAATCAATTATAGTGTCTTGGAATCCAGTTAACACTTCAATTGTCCTTCTATTGACCTCTTTTCTAGTAATATATCTAATTCAACCCCATTTCATCTTTTTAATTCTTTCATTCATCTTCATGATATATGATTGATCTCTTAACCATCTATTTCCCATTGTTAATCCCAACATTAATCTTTCTATTCTACTATCTTTAAATCTTAAAAAACATACAGAAATAATAAGGCATTAGTAGACCATGTGGATTAGAAAACTTTTTTCCAGCATATATATATATTTAATATTGAACTATCTCTACTAAAAAAAAAAACCCCTTCTAAATTTAATTTTGAAATTAATTTTATTCATTACATTTTCAACTATATTAATAATATAACAAAAGTTATTTACCTCTAATTTATTATTATCAATCTTTATTTTTTATATTTTAAAAAGCCATCAAACACTATTATAGCATGTTAAGCTATTTATCTTGTTTTGTCTATTCATGACTACTGTAAAACTTTTTTTTTTGTATCTCTGTAATATTATTTGCAGAAAATAGCTAAATTATCTACACAGTTTAGATGATTTAAGTAATCTCTATTCATTATTATCTTTTTCTTTTCCTTTTTTAATTATTATTTAAAACTTCCTATAAAACCGCTGTAAAAAGTTTTGAAGTTATTCTTTTGTAAACCCTTACCAATGTTAATGTTCTTAGTATAATTGTATAGTTCAGGTATGCTGTTGTATTTTAATAAACATCATTTAGAATTTATTTAGTATCCTATAACATCAGAAAAATGCTTTAACTATTAATATTCTTAATTTTCAGGAATACTTCAATGAATTTAAACTAGTACTTATAAAAAGTTTTGAAGATGACTCAGACTTAAATGACATTACTAATAAGATGATAGTACTTGTGTATATCTTGTCTATTACTAAACTTGGCAGTCTTTTTCTTTTTAATTATTCAGTTTCTGGGCCATACAAATATTTATTTATATATATATTTTTAATTACCAAATATGTGCTAGTTGTTAAGTTTAAAAAAAAAAAAATTGATAATAATCCTCACTTAACCCTTTATAAATAATGCATTTAAAGATATTTCCTTTAATTTTTTTATTTTATATTAATACGTTGAAGTCTGTATTGATGGCCATGATATGACACTTTATGTTTATTAAATTTTTATTTATTTTCATATTAATAAGTTAATACAAAAAATAATAAATAAAGTGGAAATATTATAAATAATTTTTGCAGAAATTTTTCTTTTTTTTAAAAAATAACAATAATAAAAAAAATGTGTATATTGAATATGATCATTTTTTATCAACCCTTTGTTTTAAATGTTTGTCATATGCCCCTGAAACTGTATAATTAAAAAATGGCTGCCAAAGTAAACAGGCTAATACATAAGTATCCTAAGAATTGCTTCACAGATAACAGTAACCAAAAAAAAAAAAAAAGCAGCAATTGAACAATAAATTTTTATTGAGATAATCACAATATTTGAAGAAAAGAAGTAACATGAAATTAAACCACTAAACATCACATGATCACCATTTCTTATGTTTGCTCATAACTATTATTAAAAACAGACAAAACTCTCCATATAGTAGTGCCACTCAGTGCAAGCTGGAATAATCAATGGATGCCAGAAGGCTTGTGCATAAAATCCCGATCTAGTGCCTACTCATCCAATATCCCCAGACTACTTTCTGGCTTGTGGCCTTCATCAGTGAGGAGCCTTGGATCTGAGAGCACAGCACCTAGATCTTAGCTACTGTATGGAGAGTTTTGCCTGTTTTAACCTGAAACTAATTAAAGTGAACTGAATGTCTGGAATCCTGTAAAATAATTTGAATAAAAGTTAATGATGACATAAGGAAATGTAAGTGAAATAACAAGAAAGTTATAGAAGAGATTAAACGTTTAAAAAATATAAAACATCTTGCTGTTGAAAGAAGATTTATCTCAGCAATAAGCAGAAAAGATGGTACTGTTACTAAAACAAAGTGATGACATCATCAAGTGCTTGAAAGAATTTACAAACAATTATATACAGTAATAAAGAACAAGAAAATAAAATAGCTAGTATAATTACAGTAACACATTTTGAAATGTTATTCATTTTAAATGAAGAGATGAGACATCACTTAAATCTATGAAAAGACAAAATCCTTTTGGAAATGATCTGTGATGAATTGTACATGATAATAGAAATACATCAAAGGATTGGAAGAAATGCAAAATAAATGTTGATTTAAAAAAAAGAAAAAATGGAACTTATAATATTAGGAATTGCAGATCTATCAATTATATATGTGATTTTTTAAGATTATTAAGAATTTTGGATTCAAGGCAATTAAAAAAACAAAGTAGATTTAAAAGTGATTTTAAATTATTAAGCATACCTAAATGTTTAGGAAAAGTTATAATAAGTATGAATTATTGTTTTTACATTGGATTTGTAGATTATGAAAAGGCATGACCAAAATCCTTGGGATATCATGATATAATCTCAGGTCATTGCCATTATATAGTAACAGCAATTATTCTTCACAGCGAAATTAAGAAGTTTAACTTTGATGAGTATGTACGAAATAATGATTTCTCAAAAAAACTCACATTTTATGAGAGATATTTTATTGATTAAAATGAAGAGTAAAGGAAATGGAAGTAAACAGTGATTAATTGAGTAACCTAAGTCTTCATTGATGATGTGTTTGTTTTAGCAAAGAAATGTTTCGGAACTTCTCAGAATATTGTAAGAGCTATTGGTTGACAGCAAGTAAGTAGGACAAAAAACAAACAAACAAGTAAATACTAAAAAGATTAAAATACTGTTAATGTATGAATTTTTCTACAGTATAAATTTTTCATACCTGCACTACAATATGTAATATATAGGGGGTTTGAACTCACACTTTCACTTAACCCTCAACTATCCATGCTATCTCATACGGCTGATACACTCGATCACATTCATGTGTTTGATCAAGTCTGAATTCAAATCCCTATAAAATACTGTTAATAAACTTTTCAAAAGGAGAGGTAATAAAGATTGATATCAATAAAGTAGAAGTTAATTATAAATTTTTAGATGGAAGCATATTGTGTGGAAATTAATCATAGAGATTAATTTGAATAAATTTTTTTTTATTGAAAAAAAAATTGCTATTAAAAATAAATATTTGTATGCTGGAAATAAATGTTTTACTAGTGATTACTTATGGGTTTGAGATTTGGGCATTAAGAACAATAATATGGAGATTTCAGATTACCTAGTGAAATATAGAGAGATGTATGTTGGGTTAATAAAATGAATAACAAGTGAAAATCTTGTGAAGAAACAAATTGATATGACTTTATATGTTTTTGGAAGAAATAATGATAGATGACAATTGACATCCTGATGTAACTTCCAACAGATTATAAGAGACTTAAAAATAAACAAGGTAAAAGATGAATAAAATAAAGAAATGGATCTGAACAGATGGGAGGAAATTTAGATATAAACAATGTGAAAAATCAACAAGGTGAGAAAGTATAAATGAAATTGTGACAGGGATAAATATATAGGAAAGATTCATTCTACAATGCATTTGAAATATTTGAAAATGATAAGATCTTATAAACTTGCACACAACTGCTGAAAGTCAATATGGCAGTGAAATAAGAGTTTTGAAACAAAAATGATTTTGAAAATAATCAACCATTAGATGATTATTTTGGATCGAAGTCGGGTATTTGAATTAGCTGCTAATATATGACAGAAATATACAGTATGTTTAATGGTTTTATATATATCGTATTGCAATAAATATTACTTACCATGCTAATTTATAAAAGCAATATAAGAAAAGATTTCTGATATTCCATTTTAATTTTGTTCTTTTTACTGCTAATTATTGTGAAAATAAAGTGTTAATCCTAGAAAGTTAATATTCATTATCATGTTTATTTTGCTAGAAGGGTTAGTTATTGTTGGTGAAAGAAACGACTTGTTTGTAGTTTACATATTAATTAAACTGTTCGGGTAGCTTCAGCTGAATAGAAATCATTCTTCGTTTGTCATTTCGATATATGTTGTTATTTTATTTTATTTATTAAATGTCATATTGTTTTGCTTCTGTTTTCCAAGTGATTTTAAAATTCTAGAATTATTATATACTAAGACGATTGCATGTAGCATTCATTATAGATGATAATTTGGCATTTGAAAAAGTAAAAATAAAAATGGATGAACTGCTTTAATGCCTGATAGCCAGCAGACAAATCATGATTGCGGTGAAACTGGATCTGAAATTCAAAATGAGATTGAGTAACAATTTTTAATTATCTTCTCTATGAACTTTGTAGTGTTTCCTGGTGCACATGTGTCCAATTATATTGAAATTAGTTGAGGGAATTATTTCATCACGGTTTGCAAAAAGTAATGAACATTTTCATCATTAAAATAATAATATAAAATCTCTATTATTTTTCCCCATTATATATATATACACACACGTATATATTTGACATTGAGGATTAATATAAATTCTGTGCTGTTTAGTGTAAGTGCTACATTAGCTCTAAAATTTAGGTGTTCCATAGTCAACTGTCAATCGCCTTTCAGTTGAATAACTTTGATGAATTTAGTTTAGGCATTTGAATGGAACTGTTGCTCCCAATCTTTCATTTAGATGTTCATTTTATCACATGATCTGTTGAGCATAACATGCCAGCTTTACATTTAACGATTAACATCTTCATCATCTTTAGGAAGTACATATTTGATGTACTTATTGAAGTTAAAGTTTAAACAATATGTCTAGATTTAAAAATGTTTATCTATTTGCTACATTAGAAAAAAATGTAGAACCAATATTTAGAAATTTAAAAATTAAGAAAAGATAGAGATAGAGGGAGAGAGGGCATTGTAAATGAGATTCATAGATATAAAAGAATAATAGATTTGTTATTGGGAACTGTACAACTATACATGGTGAAGTTTGTAGAAGAAATTGAAGAATAGACTTGCAGGCAATTGTCTGGAGTGATATGTCTAGCCTTCTTTGGGCATATGATTGTTGAAAGTATTCACAAAGTGATCCATAATTACTTATTGTTTTGCATTAGGAGCAATAATTCATTACTTATTTTACTCCAGCACCATCTATTGTAAACTTAGATAAACACTGTCATTTTCAATTATTATCAATCCACTACAAGATAAAGATCTCTCCAAGTTTAATTCAGTTATTGCAATACCTAGCTTGGCAATGTTCTTATTTCATCAATCCATCTCATATGTGATCTCTTTTTAAGTCTTTTAAATCTTTTTGGAACCAATTTGAAATGTCAAATATTCTTTTATTATCATTTCTTCCAGCAATGTGTCCAACTCAGTTCCATTTTATTCTCTTACTTTTTTCAATGATATTAGCAGCACCGTTTGTTCTTTCATCCATATGTCATTTTTGATCTCTTCCTTTTATTCTTAACATATCTTTCCATACTTCATTGGGTCATCCAAAATCTTTGTAGATCCAAATCTCAGATCTACAAGTAAGATTTGGTAAAACACGTAATCTCTTAAAAGTCTTTTTCAAATAAATAGGCATATTTATTTTAATATTAGGTTATTTCTACCCAAAACTCTCTAACCAAATTTAATTCTATGAGTAATTCTATCCCCTATATTTTCTTCCTTATATGTTAATAATGATACTAAAATATTTGTAATTGTTAATTTCTTCTATTTCATAATTATCTTTCTTCATTTTTTTCTGAGAAGATTCAGTCTTTTTAGCAATTATCTGTAGTCCTCACAAACAAACCCACCAATTGTAAATATTAGATAATTTAAATAATCTCCACCTTTATTTCTTTAGTTTCCCATTTTAATTTACTAAATATTTTTTGTAAAACTGCTGTAAAAAGTTAGGTGATATGAGATCACCCTCTTGCATGCCCTTCTCAATGTTAAATTTTCTAATATTACCATATAATCTAATTGATGCTGTTGCATTTTAATAACATTGTTTAGAGTATGACTATTTTGAGTTTATACATTGATGATCCAATGCTTTAATCATTATAGAAATACAGAATCAAATGCTATTTCATAATCTACAAATCCAAAGCATAATGGCAATTTATATTCATATGAACTTTCTATAATTCTCTCAATACTCTGGTATGATTCACTATGCAGTTTGTTCTTTTGGTTAATTAGAATCCAAAATTCGCTGCAGACAAATTTTAATTATTTGGGTAAAGATATTGCATAGATTTGATAGAAGATTGATAGGTCTGTAATTTCTAATAATTTCTTTATTATCTTTTCTTAAATATCAGTATTACTATTGTATTTTTCCAATTGCCTGCTACATCTTTATTATTTAAATATTTGGTGTACAACTTTGTCAGCAATTCTTCACCTGCTTCTTTTAAGATATTACTAATAATTTTATTATTTCCTGGAGTTTTTCCTTTGTTATAGATTTAATTGCATTTTTATTTAAAATGCTGCACAACTGAGATGATGTATTAACTGTAGGAGATAGTTTGCTTTCTTGTTCTTTATTAATATATAAGCCTTTATAGAACTCTTCCATTCATTTCATAATGTCATCCCTCTTTTTAATAATAGTTCTATCTTATTTAAGAAATAACTTTCCAATTCCAACATGATGTTGACTTAATTTTTTTCTATAACTTTTCTTGCTAATAAATAATATTAAATATACTGATGTATACTTGTCCTCAGCTGGTTAAAAAAACAGTATATATAAAACAGGAAAGTTTCATAGTCAAAAAATTTTAACAATAAAATAAAGAATTACAAACATCCAAACTTGTTGATAGGATTAAAATTATAAGGATTACTTTTAATGTAACTAACTAGCTCAGTAATGAGAGCAATTCTAGATGAGGTAAGATTTTTGGTTCAATTCCACACTGAAAAACCAAACGAAAAAACAACAACTTCAATTTAGAAATTTGAAGAACCATGAAAATATCCCACTTGTACCCATTAATTACTAGTAAAGCTTTCAAGACATTTAGACCTCATGCATTGCTTATTACTTAAATAACAATAATAACTCTTATTAAAAAAGAAAAAAAAATGAATAGAAGGAATCTAGAGTTCCAAGAAATAGTAAAACTTAGCACAGAACACCAAAGATATTGATTATTACGATTAGATAACATGATGTGAGCACTTTGGAAGATATTGCTAGTACTGTTGGATTAGGTTTTTGTGGTGTTTCAAATTACTGAAATAAGTCCCCCAGCCCCTTTTATGTGAACTAGGAATCTTTGCTTATCTGGAGTTATTCTCACTACTGAGATAGCTCTGTACGTTGAGAATATTTGTAATTTTAATTCTACCATTGCTTCTGATTGAATGCCATGGTAACCTAACATGTCTAAATTAATAAATAAACTCTTATTAGCATAAAGAAGGAAAACCATAAACTTCAGTCTGATTAAATGAAGCAATACCAGAGTCTCTCGGATTGATTCTCAGTTTCAATAAAATAACAAAAGGCTTAGTTCACACAGTAAATAGAATAGTTGTGCTGAGTTTATCATGTATGCGCTTGACTCTTTGAGTAATTAGAGTTATACATTTCCTCTCGAAAGTACTGGCTGTATTAATACAATATCTGCTGGCATCAAGTTAAATCCACATTACAAATGAAAAATGGAACCACTTTCCCTATACTAGATCTCAAATGGATAGCAGAATTTGACATTCATCCTAATGAATATCATCTAATCTACTATCCATTAAGATTTTGGATGGTTAGCAAAAGTGAATTTATTTTTCCCTTGTAATTTGATTATTTTGAGAAAACTTTGCTTTAATTTAAATAGTGCTTTAACAGTGAGTTTATTGCTCATGTTTTTATATATTATTAGTAATGGGTAATTTATATTTATAATTATATATAATTATCAAACACATACTTTTTGCAATATATCATTGATATGTGTATCTGCATGCTTAAATACATGGAACAAAAATGATTAATCAAACTGAATATATGTGTAAATACATCATCATCTAGTCACCCATAATCAATGTGTAAAAAAAAATAACTTCCATTGTTTGGTAATATTTCACTTCTCAGTGCTTCAGGAGATATGTGATTTTATTTAAAAATGGAAGGGGGGGGGGAAGGATCTTGAAAATCACACATATATATATTTATAATGGGCAGGTTTAATGTTATATTTTTTTGGGTTACCTGAGGGTACAGCATGAAATACTGCATAATATGGACGTAGTTGTTGATTTCTTTTTATTCATTGATATAAGTGACTAGCTGTTAATTTATTTACATACCTACCTATTTACAATTTGATTAACCAGTTAGTGGTGTATTCTCACATATTTTGGATATATTAAACACATCCATTGTATGTTTTTGATAATTGCATATTACATTTAAGTATTTCACTTTATGGAATTTGATACCTGGAAAATACTATTTGTTAGTTAACACACACACAAATGCAGATTTCCCAGAAGTTTTAACTATTTTTTCATGCATGAATAGAATCACAATTTCTAACATAAATATTATATGTCTTCATATTGGTACACGGTGAGAGGCTAATATTATATACTCTTGGTCATCTAGGGAGTTGCTATTTATGAGATGAAATATTTCATAGTGACAAGATTGTTGTTGCTTTTTCTCTGTGCATTGAAATGGGGGATTAATTATCAATTTATTGTAAGCAATTTGATTAACCATTTTTGTTAGACAGACATATGTATATAAAGCATATCATATACAATGGAGTGATCCAGATTTGAAGAATACTTTTACCTGAAAGATATTTAACATTTCCCCTGTTCCTAGTGTTGATGAAAGGGTTTAAGGCCGTTTTCTTTTAGTTTATAAAATTTTGAAATTACTTACTTAGCCAATTCAGGAAATCATCAATCATTAGTTAGTAAATAGATATCTGGTTATTCTTAACTAGAGGGTAAAACTTTATAGTTGGCACACTGAAAATAGTTCTTACCTGTAGTGAGTCTTTTAAAAATTGTTTTACCATTTAACTTTATCAGTATATTTAACTTGTGCTTGTATATTATTATTATTACTTGGTTTAAATAATCTTGTATTATAGAATTATTATTTTTGATAATAGAAGAAAGCCAATCTTACTTTAAAATTTAAATCCGATTTTTTTTTTTTGTTGACTTCAGAAGGTGAAGCCATTGCCCAATTTATTCATGTTTATCCCTGATTTTAATCCTTTTAATAATACAAAGACCTTCTGTTCTTATTACAATTACTGTATCTATGTTTTGCTTAGATTCTTAAACTTCCATTCATGCTTGCAACTGAAATTGGTTTTATATGGTATGGAAATGGGTTGCGAAACGGGGAGAGAGCTTTGTGATTTATTATTTTTTTCAGAAGAAAAAGATTTTTTTTTTTTTCGTCAAGAGATATTTATTTACTTCAACCTTAAATATAGAAGAATCTTTTTTCACTTAAATGATTTTATTTTTTATTTAAAATTTTTTCCCCAGATTGGCTTAGTTACTTTATTTAATTTATTTTTATTGTTTACTTTCCAGGCTAGCAATGTATTAAAATTTTAAATCGTCATTATTTTTCGTTTATATATATATATAGATGGAGAATAATTAATTTTGGATTATTGAAAAACATTTTTTCTGTGTGATTAATTTTTACTAAAGATTTAAAGATAAGATTGATATTGACATTTTTATTTTAGTATTAATTCTTTAAGACTGACAGCATAATAAAACATTTACTTGATCGATAATTTGTTTTAAATTTCACTCTTTTTTTATTAATCGTTATAAATATGTAGTGTATATATAATTATTCATTAAGGCATTGAGTGATTTATGATTATCAGGTAGTGCTAAATTTAAATGATAACATTTAATTAATAGTTACCTTTATTTTCAATGGTAATTAAAGATAAAATAGCTTTTAAATAACCATATCTTCAGCATGCCTCTATAGAGAAACATTGAAAAGAGTAGGTAGGCCAGCAAAAATGATTGCTAGTTAATTGGTGTTTTTTTTTTTAGCTCTTATTTTTTGGCTGGTTAGTTGTTTATCCAATTATTGATCAGTCATTAAATTGCAGGCTATGTTGGCTAACGGGTAATCATCAGTTTTGCTTGGAACCTGATTTTTTTTTTTTTTTTAATTTTGTGTTGACTTAAATCATGACCATAGTGGCTCTTTATTTTATTTATCTGCATTACTTTTGGTTAAGGAAAATAATGCAAGCATATATTTAAAAAGTCTATATACAATTAAATGGCAATGTATAATGAATGATACTTTATATAAAGGGCCGTTTAATGCCATGGTAACTAATGCATTACCTAATATGTCTAATATCTGGATTATAATCCCAGCTGGGTAATCTTTAAATTTTGTCATGTCCTTATCATGATTAGGATTTATTTTCTTTCAGATAATCGATCAATAGCAAACTACAATACCGGTTGTTAAATGGATATCTAGCTATTGTTAGTTAGAAGGTAATCCTTACTATTCAGTAATCAGCAAGGGGATAAAAGCTTTCTTTACTGATTCTCTATGTCAGACTTTTGCCCTCCACCTTTTATCTACCTATTTTGAATAAAGGACTGTTAAACTTATATATATATATAAGCATCTTTTTATTACAGATGCAATACTTTTAATCCAAATCTTTCCCCTGGTTTTTCCAGATTAAGAGAATGTATAACAATGATTCAGCAGTCTCCTCTTACTCCCCATTATAAACATTCCTTATTTTAAAGATAACTAGAAATATTAAATATTATTTTTTAATTGATTTATAGTATTTAATATGTAATGATATTGATGAAGTGAATATAGAAAGAAGAGAGAGGCGAAGATGCAGAAGTATGTCATGTATGCTTTTTAATATTTATTTAAAAGACATGTTAAATAAATATTTAAACTGTGGAGGAGCAAATGCTTGAGATATAATAAGAAAATGTATAAGATTTGCAAATAACAAGATTCTCATAGCTGAGGATGAAAAGAGTCTTCAGAATATGTTGAATAAATTGGATGAAGGATATATAGAATATGGAATGAAGATTAATGTTGAAAATACCTAATGTTTATGGATTGGAAGGAATACAAAAACAAAACTAAACTGCAAGTTGAGATCCATGATAATATAGTTCTTAGGTGGAGAATGTGAGACCACATGTGGCCTCCATGAGTGACTTATGCAGACTTCGTGGAAGCTAGATCATGTATTAATTGATATTCACTTATTTAGATAATGACAATTTGAAAATTTATAGAATTAAATAAAGAACAGTATAAATGTAAGTTTCAGTGGTTACTGGTGGTCATAACCAATTGTGTATTTCTAATGATAGAATACTACCTAGTGCAGAACAGGAACACTACCGGACATGTTACCTGATCTCTACACAAATGTTCATAAAAAGGTGTTTGTGACTTGTCGTTTGTCAAACTTGTCCCATGCTTGTAGTCATACAGTTGTTATTGTTATACTTATTCTGTGGTTTTACTAAAACACAGTGTTATTGTACTTTCTTAAGATATTTAATATTTTTTTTTACCCATCATATCAAATTGCAAGAAAAGAAAATTAAATGAAGAAAATAGAACATCTAATGAAGAGTGGGAGTTAGATTTTTTCTTCACTTTTGTGAAAGATAAAATGGTATGTTTGTTGTGCGATACAGTTTTAACTACTTTAGAAAAAGTGAATGCAAATAAACACTTTGATAAAGAACATAAATTCTTCAATTTAGAAGGCAAATCTTTACAAGCTGCACTTCAAAAATTGAAAAATGAAAAGCATCACTAACAGGCGTCTTTTAATGCTTTTGAAAAAGAAAAATACCACTGCAGTTGATGTTACCTACAAAATAACACATATACTTGGAAAAAGAGGCAAACCATTTAGTGATGTAGAATTAATAAAAGAATGTGGTCTAGAAAAAGTTGATAAATACGAAAAATTGGCTTTTTCAAGAAAAACTATAACAGATCGACAGCACAAATTAGCTCAAAAATGTAACAGAGCAACTTCATAATATTATACAAAATGAAGAAGTTTAATTTTTAATTGCTTTAGATGAAAACACTGATTCGGCACAAGTTTTATATTTTATTCATGCTGTAACTAAAGATTTTCAGTGTTACGAAAAACTTCTTGCGCTGGTTACACTAATTGAAAGAACTCATGGTGCTGACATTTTTGGAAACTTTAAAGAAGTATGTCATCGATTACAGTTAAATATTAGTAATTTAGTTAGTGTTTGAACCAATGGCACACCTTCCATGAGAGGCAAAAAAGGATTCGTTGGTTTATTAAAGAAGGACAACTTAAATTTGAAAAATTTGATATCATTTCACTGCATTTTGCATCAACAGAATCTTTGTGCCAAATCCATGATTTTGCAAGATGCTCTGGATAAAGTCATTGCGATTATAAATCATATTTGTGTAAATGCAATGCATCATGGTAAATTTTGGCAGATGCTAACTTTAGATGAGGAAACTTACAGTGTTGATTTACCATACTGCTGCAAGGTTCGCTGGCTACCAACAGGACAGGTTTTGATAAAAGTTTTAACTCTTCGACAACAAATTTTAAACTTTTATCAAGAACAAGAAAAACCACGTGATTTATCAAATGAAGCATTTTGTAGAAACATTGTTTTTTTGTCTGATATCATGACAAAACAAAACAATTTAAATATTTGTCTGCAAGGTAAAATGAAACATATATATGAAATGTGGCAAAAGAACCAAGCATTTCGAAAAAAATTAACATTTTTCAAAACATTGCTCTCTTGTTCGGATCTCCGAACACTTCCCCAAGCTAGCAAAAATAAATGAGCAGAATTATGAAAATAAAGCATTTGATGAATATATAGGTGTCTTGGATTTTTTAATAGAAGAATGCACTGAAAGATTTTCAGATTTTGACAAACATACTCCTGCTATGAAACTGATATTTAAACCACATTTAGTAGATATATCTGAGGCTTCTATGGTACTACAAATGGAATTATTTGAGTTAGGGGAAGATACTATCCTCAAATCCCTTTTTGATGCTGAAAAGGATGCCATAGAAATTTGGAAAAATGCTGTTGAATATCCATATCTACGAAAGCATGCACACCATTTACTTTCCTGCTTTGGAAGTACTTACTGCTGTGAGTCAACATTTTCTCTCATGACAAAAATTAAAACTAGTTTAAGAACACAGATTACAGATGCTCATTTAGAGGATCAATTAAGTGTATGCGTTATGAAACTTAATCCAAATATTCAATTACTTTCAAATAAGAAACAAATGCAAATATCTCACAAACTTAAATTTTCCATCGGATTATAAAATTATTTTTTGTATTGTTGCTATGATAGATTTTTACGATTTAATATTTATATTTGTTCTATTCTATTTCTTTATAATGTAATAAATTCAATTATGATATTTATGTTAATAATATTTTTATTTGAAGTGTTATTTAATATAAAATTTTTATTTAAAATTTGAAGATCTAAATATATTTATATGTTAAACAAATATAAAAAATTAAAGTGGCCTCTTTTATTATTGCCTAATTAAAATGTGGCCTGTAATGGTAAAAAGGGTTTCCCACCTCTGATATAGTTCAACAGGTAAATGAATTTAGATATTTGGGTAGTTGGTTGGGTGAGGATGTAATAAGTGAAGATGAAGTTAAAAGAAGAATAGATTAGCAACAAAGGCAATAAAAGAAAGAAAATATTTTGAGGACCTTTGAAGAGAGAATTAAAAAAAAGATTAATTAAATTCTATATGTGAAGTGTATTATTGTATAATTGTGAAACATGATAAAAAATTAGGAACAATTTGGAAGCCTTTGAAATATCATGGAAAAGGTTGGAAAAAATTAGTTGGATGAATAAAATGTTAAAGAAGTTTTGAAAAGAATAAATCAAAAAAAAAAAAGATTGAATGAGGAAATTAGAGATAGAAAGAGTCATTGGATTGGACATATATTAAGAAGAAATAATTTTTGAATGAAATATGTTTTGGAGGGAATGGTGACTGGAAACAAGAAGAAAGGACAGAAATGATTGACCTTGCTGGATGATATAAGAAATGAGAAGAGATATGTGGAATTTGAGAGTTAGGCACTGAACTATATGTAGTGGAGAAATGCATGAATTTGTGATGTGACTGCTCTCTGGAGCTGTCCATAAGATAGAATACTATTAATTGTTGATTGGGTATGTATTTATAATATATTTATATATTAAATTTGTTTTAAAATCTATACAGCACTAGTAATATATGTTAGTAATCAATAGAATAAATATTTACCAATTAGTTTTCCCCACTGATTTTATTAAATGTAAATATTATATAACAATTTGTTATTTATAAATACTGTACTGTGTAAAGCATTTTCCCACCACCACTTATTTATAAAATGTTTCTGCTTATTTAGCCTTTTTTTATTTTCTGCTAAGCATTTTATAAGATTTTGCAGTTAAAATTTTTTGTCTTTTTTAAATCAACTACCTAAACACTGTAAAATGTACATTGACTTATTTAGCTATTTGTATTTACCCTGTATATTACATATATTGATACAGGTATATAATAAGCCTGTATATCAATTATTACATAGTAGAGACATTTGCCTATTTCTCATATATGTATTAAATGGATTATGTCCTGTATATGAGAGGTCAGATTGACCTTAGGTCAACATGGGTGTGACAAGAATCTTGGCCTCAGGGTGGCATTTGAGCTTTCCATCATCAGATTTTCCATTGGATGGATGGTTGAAGAGTTGGAGTGTGGAGTGGATTGAAGCCTGTCCATTAAAGTATGAAGATTGACTATCTTAATATATATCTGAGTATTTATTGCATATATGTGTAGAGATGATAATCTGAACCAACTGATGATTGCTGGTTTAGTATGAAATATGTATATTGGTGATTATTTTTTATATGTGTTTAAGTGTATCAGTGTTATGAGATAGAGTGGAGAGTGGTGGGTCGTGTGAAAGCTTGTGCTTATATACTCTATATATTACATATATTGATACAGGTATATAAGCCTGTATATCAGTTATTACTATAATACTGTTTATTATTTTTAAAATGTGTATATGTTCTAAATTAAATAAAAAATGTCATTTAAATAAATTTGTTATTGTTGTTATTATTATTATTATTATTACTTCTACTATTACTGCTACATATTGTCAATTCAATATCAAATTCTTGATGATTATATGAGTGGCATCCTGCTGTATAAAATTTCTATCCTGAGCTATTTGAAATGCTATTTTAACTATTGACACATGTGAATTAACTACTACCATTATTGAGGAAGACATTAGTAATAGGACATAAAAAAAGAAATACATGTAAAATAAATAAAGGAAGGGGGTGAAACAAGATAATTTAAAAGAAAGACTGTAAAGATAAAAATAAATGATTATAGACTGTTCTTATGTGGAAATGTTAGAATAGTGATGATGAAACTCAATTAAAAAACAATTGATTACTGACATCTTAAAAAATGCAAGTGAACAAATTGAACAATTGTTGGGAAAACTATATACCAAATGTCTAAATGATAAAATTGTATCAAAGTGATTGGAAGAATGCAATGGTAATATTAATATTTAAGAAAGGTTATAAAGTAGATATTAGAATTTACAAGCCTGTCAGTCTTTTATCAATTCTATACTACAGCAAACAATAATAGTAAGAAAATAAAGTCATAAATCACATAACTTCTTAAGCTCTTACTACACTTAATATAATGAGCATGTTAATAGTCTAAACAAGTTTTCCCAGTAAATGCCAGAAGAGAAAGCATTTAAAATCTCTATCTAGAATTATTCTTATCCCCAAATTGGTTTTGAGCTGATGGCTCTCCTCAGTGAGGTACTAGGATATTCAGATATTAGATCTAAAATACCAACTCAAGTGCAGCATTTATCTAATACTTAACTATTAAGTAGAAAATCTGAAATTTCAGACATCTATATGTTTTCAAATTCAGCTATCTAATTTAAATAGCCATATAGGACTGAAGTAAATTCGGATACACTATACATTAATAACTTTAGCAATATAACATCGCCAAAGCCTCAAATGAGTGTGCTAATAGCACTAAACAAAGTTTTCCGATAAATGCCGGTAGAGAAAGCATTTAAAATTTCTATCTAGAATTATTCCCATCCCCAAACTGATTTTTTCTTACTATTATAGTTTTGTTTTTGAGGCTTTTGGTGAATTTAGTTCAGTTCCATATAGCTATTTAAATTAGTTAGCTGGATTTGAAAGCATATAGACATCTGAAAATTTTAGATTTTCTACTTAATAATTAATTTTTAGATAAATGCTGCACTTGAATTGGTATTTTAGGTCTAGTGTCTGAATATCCTAGTGCCTCAATGAGAAGTGCCATCAGCTCAAAACTGGTTGGGGATAGGGATAATTCTAGATCGAGATTTTAAATGATTTCTCTTCCAGCATTTATTAGAAAAGCTTGTTGAGAGCTATTAGCATGTTCATTATACTACAGCAAACATTGGACTCAAACCTAGATTTAAAATTGTTTTAGCATATTGGGTCACCTTTAAGTATTGAGAGAAATTTTGGAAAGTACCAATGAGTGTGAGTTGCCATTATGCTTTAGATGTGCAGATTATAAAAAGGCATTTGCTTCCATAAGCATTTCTTCAGTGATTAGAGTTTTAAACCAACAAGATATAGATCCAGAATATTTTCATATTCTCAATAATGTTCACCAAAATATAATAGGAATAGTTAGATTATATGGAGACATTAGAAAATTAACATTGATAAGAATGTAGGTGGTATGATTCCATAGCTCCAATCTTTTTCCAGCGGTTTTAAAGTATTTTGAGAATTGAAATTGGAAACTCAGAGGAAAAAAAATAAATGGAGATTATTTAAGGTGTTTAGATTTTAGAGATAACATTTGACATAACATTGTTGACTTTGCATGTAATGTTTCAGGGCTTCAAGAAATGATTCAGGAATTATCAAATGAAAATAAGAAAGTAGAATTAAAGATGAATACTAGAAGAAAAAAAAAGATCACCATTAATTAGAAATTACAACTACAGATGTTTGTGTCAGATTATTAATACACATAGAAACATGATAGATAAAATTAATCATAGAATTGAACATGGATGGTATATTTTTGGCAGAAAGAACTTTGTATTAAAAGGAAATATGCCTACATAATTTAAAATGGTTTTTTTAATTGATATGGTTCACCTATTCTGCTTAACTTGGGCAGACTTCAGCTCACTTAACAAAGTATGGAGATATGTATATTGGGAGCAACAAGAAGGGATCAAAAGTAAAATATATGAGTGAAAGAATAAACAAGTATCATTGACAACATTTAAAAAAAGAAGACTGAATGGATTTGTAATGGATTTTAGCTGGACATATTGTTAGAAAAGATGAGGATAAATGTGATTAGAAATCTTATACTGAATTCTGAGATATTGTAAAAGATTTAGAAAAAGATCACATGTGAGATAAAAGATTGGAATAAGAAAGTATGTTGGTGTGATGTGGAAAATAGAGACTATGAATAATAGAAACTGAATTAAACTTGTTGAGATTTTCATCCTGCTGTGATCAATATAATGATGATGAAATGAAATCTGATATAGATTTTGGTTAAAGATGAGAATAAAAAAATGAAAAAAAGATTATATTTTAGGTTCCAAACTCTACTCAATAGTTGGAGGATTAAGTAAATTAATAAAATCTGATTATCTTGAAAATTTTAAGGTTTTTATTTATAAACGTATTTGTATTTTAGGAAATGCTGAATTTTCAATAACTAAATATTAATATTATTGTATCTGTATATACTTTTGAAAAAATATACTGCAAATAAACCTTATTGGTATTTTTAATATCAGTATTAATATTCTCTTGTGTATATTTTTAGAAATTGAATATTTTATAATTTAATAGCAAGCTAAACCATTTCAACACAGTTTAGTTTAGATAGTATAATATTTAAATATATGTATATTATCTATACTATACTCAATAGAATTATAAGGGACTTGAACTTTCAAGCTTACAATATCTATCCAATCCATCTTATTCAACCGACACACATAATCACATATGTATATGGTGGTTATGTGTATCAGTTGTATAAGATAGATTGGATAAATGTGGGGAGGTTGAGAGATCAAGTTCAAGCCACTTATAATTACGTTTAGATAGTATAAATACAATTAGCCTTTCTTTGATATAACAAGGAATTCCTAGAATAGAAGTTACAAAATCAGACTTCACAGTCAATCTAACTGTATGCAGTTGCGTTTTACAAATTGATTTTCCTATCCAAATTAAACTTATAGAAAAATGATTTTGAAATATGCCAATCCAAGATATATAAATCTATACTTATTCAAAAGATATCTTGCACAAAATTTACAGAAACCACAAAAAATATTCCAAATATATCTTTCAAAATTGAATAATGATTCAGCTTAACTATATGAAAAAGAATGGGAGAAATATTTTTCTTTCATTTATTAGTTGTAACAACTTTATTTTATTCTTATGCTAATTATATGTAAAGAATTTAAAGATATAAAAAAGAGTTTGAAAATATTTTTACTTCATTCATTAGCAGCAAAGTAATTTTATTTGTTTTTATTGTATGAAATAAGGATAAATAATAATTTAATATAATGATATAAAAAAAGAAAAAAAAAAGTTTCATTTATTAGTATAAATTATGTGACATTCATTATTTTAATTACTATTACAAATATGATGTTTCAAATAATTTATATTCTTTAAAACTATTTTCAACACAGGACCCAATGCAAATATAATTGTTAAAAGTCATTTTAATGTTTATAATTTTTTTGACTTATTATGCATGAATTGAGTGACACAAATCATTGTTTTCTTTTTTTAAAAATAGGGTTAAACTTTATTGGTACAATATATTTTACATGTCATATTTTGATTTACATAGTGTAATATGGAGATTTAAAATGATACATTGTATTTTTGTCCATAGCATTTCTAAGAATTGATCAATCCATGAATGTTCAAAGCATCAGTCCATGATGCGATTAATTAGTAAAAGCAAACTTAGGTTATAATAAGGAATTATTTGTAAAGTCTCAGAGTTCAAATATGAATAGCATTTTAGGAGTACAATATCGAAAAATCCAGTTTGCATTAGATAAGTTGAGGAATAGGAAAACACTTGATACAATATAAAATATGGGCTAAGTCAATCTACTGTTTAGTTCTCTGAAATGGCTTTGAATATTCCCAGAAGAGTGCAATCCAGTATATTTTGGAAGAACTATAGAGAACAAGGAAAAATACTGAGCTTTAAATTGTCTCTGCTGAAAACCATTCCAATCCTTCACAAAAAACATTATGAACAGCCAGTGACCAACCTTATCAATATCCATATTGGAAATAATAGAAATAATTTAGACAAATCTCTTGCAATTAAAACCATTAAATCAGACTGCAGCTTACTTTGCAATAATGCATGAATATTATCATTTATAAGAATAACGCTAAAAAACCGCTAAAAATAACATTATTTTTTCTTTCCTATGAATGAGAAGTTCAACATCGGAAACGATCACCACAGCACCCTCATCCCAGCTCCCATATCCAACAGGACTAGAGTTTAGGCTCCCAGGGCCCCTCCTGAAAACCGGACCCTCTCATCTACTCAGCAAAACTGAGTGAAACAAAGAATTTTTATTAAGAGGAAAAAATCTCTGTAGAAATCTTTTGAAATTTCAATGATTGCCATATAATTTGCACAGCATTTTTATAAAGGTTGATATTATTCTTATTTGTTATAATGTGTTGACATAACTTGTATATAAAAAAAGAGCCTAGAAACTCCTCTTTTAAAGAGGAATAGTTTTAGAGAAAAAACTAAGGAACTAAAATGTGGTCAGTCTGAAACAGAATAAACTGGAGTCCTTGGCTCCCTCTAGTGGACTCCACACATCATTGTTGAACACATTAATTATGTAAGTTGAAAACTGGTTGCATGTAAACATTGAATAATGGTTGATTTTAAGTGAAATTTCTTTCATAAGAGTTTTACAATTTTGTAAAAATTACAAGCAGTTGCCTTTTAAAATTTATTAAATTTTGATTTATGAGTGTCAAACTTACTTCACCCATCAGTTTAATATGATCCACTCTAGATAAATACATTAATGCTTATCATTAATCATTTGTTAAATTAGAGACTATTTCTAGTCCACATATAAACTTTAAACCTTAGTTAAAGATTAATATAGGTTTTTTAAAAAATTAAACACACACACCACAACTTCATTTTTCTTTTTCCATATGAAATATCTTTTATAGATATTAAAACAGGCAAACTCTATACGTATTGCCACTCAGTGCAAGCCAGAGTAATCAATGGATGCCAGAAGGCTTGTGCATAAAATCCCCATCTAGTGCCTACTCATCCAATATCCCCAGATTAGTTTCTTGCTTGTGGCCTTCATCATTGAGGAGCATTGGACCTGAGAGCACTATGCCTAAATCTTAGGGTCTTAGGATATTGGATGAGTAGGCACTAGATGGGGATTTTATGCACAAGCCTTCTGGCATCCATTGATTACTCTGGCTTGCACTGAGTGGCAGTATGTATAGAGAGGTTTACCTGTTTTAATAACAGTTAAGAGCAAGCATAATAAATGGTGATCATGTGATCTTTTATAGATCTATTTAATAACCTCCACTCCACCACACATTCCTGAAATATATGAATAAAAACACTTCACAAAGATAAATGACTGCCAAGATGCATTTCATGCTGAACCAGCACTCATCAGTTGACTCAAGTCCACAATCCCATATATCTGAACAGATAGATGATAAAGTTATATGCGAGAAATTGTGACCCGGGGTTTTAGGTGCTATTTAAGATGTCTGTCTACTCATATGTTTCAAGAAAGTGTACTGGAATGAGGTATATCTTTTAAAATTATTGTCAGTAATATATTATAACGCTCCAGAGATAGCTTAATGTAATCTGCACTACAGGGCGCCATCTAGGCATTTGAACCTAGAAAAATGTATAACATAGGCAGATACATAAGTAAAAAAAAAAAAAAAATTTTTTTATTTTATATATTTTGATATCCGGTCGTTAGCCCATTGTCACTAGCTCAGTGGAACAACAAAGATTTATATTTTATATTAAATTCCTATCTAAGATATATATAAAAAAGAATAAAATAAGCCACTGCCAGTAATTAACATACAAACATTTATTTACGCACATATATATAAAATTTAACATTATTATTTTAGCATGTTTACTTTAACATTTAACATTATTTTTAACTTTTATTTTAGATTTTAATTTACATTTTAATTTTTATACTATTATAAGTTCGCACAGATGGATTTATAAAAGTTTGTTTTATAATGTTGAGTATAGATCGGTTACATAGATTACACAGTCAAAAACATTTCAAAATAAACATAAACGATCAAAATACAAAATCATTGATACCGTCAATTGCATAGGGAATACAAGAAACCCACTGGTATTCATCATAAGATACCACAGTGACACCAATAACTTAAAAGACATCCGAATAAATACATTTTAGATACTCACCGTAAGGTATCATTATTTACCGAATGTCTATATATTTTAATCAAATATGAAAACCAAAAACATAATTAATCGATAACGAATCCATGCAACTTCCATACCCAACTTAAATTTAATGCATTTTTATTTAGAGTGTCGAGTATGAATAGACTACATAGATTTGCATTTGAAAGAAAATATTCTATCCTTATTTAACCTTAGGCCACAAGTTCGCAGTCAAACTAATGTCAATTCATCTGATATATCGATGCATTCAATGTAATACGAAATACGGCAGCACAAAAGGTTAAGAGAAGAAATTGCCTCTCGTCAGATAGGAATACTACATCTATCTGACAAGAAGAGCAATAAAAAAAACTCCATAGGAAAGGACTGCGGTCTCCGTCTTATAATTCCTCCCATAGGCAAAACGAGTGTGTGCGGCATATAAAGTGATTCTGCCTATAGCGAATCTCATACTACATCTACTAATTACACCAATATATCCAATCCATTGACCCAATTTAACTACAAAACAAATAACCTAAGATTACCTTCCCCTAATATAACTTTACAAATCTATATAACCATTCATGCCTGACTTAAGTTTAACTTTTATATAATTTAATTTATCACACAACAAAAATCATAAATAAAACTTAAAGAACAAAAAAAAAAAAAATGGAAATGATTTTACAAAAGAAATACATCAAATAAAATTATAACTCATTAATAAATAACGTTGGTCAGATAGGATTCTATTTCTTATAGATTAAATACTGAGAAAGTTTACATTTTAAAGTTCTTAGTGTTTCAAAATGTTTTTAAAGTTCTTACAATTTTTAAAACATTCCTCTTTATCCATTGCATGCCGTTTGGAATCCATGTTAAATCCCCCGATGATCCTGTTGTCCTCAGTATAAGAAAAGCGATGTTTCATTTTTTTTATAACAACTGAAGGGATTGAAGAGTGCGTCTTTTCAATCCTTTCTCCTTCAACTCCGCACAAACACATAATGTCACATTTCGTAATAATCTATTATTCCACCCACTTTTTATAGTAGCCTTTCAGATCCAGTGGACATTACGTCACGACAATGTGATGGTCCTTTCGCTGAGGTCGGATTCCATTGTTTTTCATTCATTGGCTATTAGTTTCTATTGTTTTCCTATCTGACTGATGCTTATACATTTAAATGCCCAAGGCTAGTTTACATTTGACTAATTAAATTAATCATTTCCATTTTTTCAATAACATTAATTAATTTGTTTTGTACAAACTTAGATATATTTTTATCTTTAAATCTTTACAGATGATTTAGTTTTAAAATACTTTTTCTTTTTTTTAATAGTTTCTTTTTTTTAATTTCTCATTTGTGCGATTTAAATATATATATGAGTTTAGTATAGACTTTTAATTTTCAATTTTTAATTCTTAAGAAAGAAGTTTTATTTGCGAACTTTTATTTTTTTCATGTTTACTAATAAAAAATAATGTAACATCGTATGTGCTCATTACAATATATATATTTCATATAGTCAAAGTTGAATTTTGATTATCTAATTTACTGGTAGCAACTCCTTTTAGTTTACTGTCTTATTAATTGCAGGATTTCCACCTCTAATTTTATCATTTAAATTCATTTCTAGTTCTGTTGAAAATTTTTTTCATTTCAATCAAGTAATTCTGCCATTTCTATACAGGTGAATATTTAAAAGAAGATATTCGAATTTAAAATAACAGTAAATGTACACAGCTGTGGTGAAAAATTTTGGAGACATCATTTAATAAGTTATGTTTGAAATATACTTGTAAATAATTTATCTACACTTTGATAATAAAATCCACTATCTCAAAAACTAGTTGATTCAATAACCCTTAATTTGGAAAAAAAATGTTTTTAAAAAAGACAGGAATCTAGAAATTTCATATGTATATTACATTAGAAATTTCATATGTATATTACATGTATAAAAGTAGTGATATTGGTGCAGCATTTACAGCGATGATAATGTAAAGTTGCTGTGAATGTGAAATTAAATTACCCCAAAAGTGTGAAGTTTATCACATTAGTAATTCTTTTATCATGAAATTTTTTTTCAAGTGGTAAAGTGAATATGATCTAGCTTTAATTAATAGAAAAAGATGTATATAGAAAGTGACTGGATATGTAATAGCAGCAAATCGACTACTTACAAAATAGCAAAAAAGAAATTTATGTTAGGGTTATTTGTGCTTCCATAATTGTTAAAGTTATTTAGTGAATACTGAAAAAAAAACCCCAAAACATTAAATTTGTGGGTATAAAGGAATTGGTCCAAAAAATTTTAAAATTTAGATAATTACAAGCTTAGAAACAGGTATGGAATTGAATAAAAAAGAGGAAGTATATGTAATATAGGATATATAGTTTTTTTTATTTAATGCTGTAAGAAATTATTTATGACTGCAGCAGATTAAGTTCAAATTCTTTTCATCCAGGTATACATCTTTATTTTTAAAGGATGAAGAGTCTCTGAAAATAAAAGTTTACTTACGATTAACAATTGACTTTCAAAACCATATATGATAAAATCATACTTTTTGCTAATTTAATGGCTTAAAAAGTAAATCGGCCACTGGTGCAAACTGATAGGACAATGCTTAGAAAACAATGTTCCTATAGATGTTAACATATTGTGTCAGAAAGCTTTACAGTCTAGATGAAGACTTTAGCAGAGGTTCCTTTGAAAAAAGTTAAAGGTAGAAGATGACCATGCAGATTCAGAAATCAGTATGATCTTAAAAATAAAACATTTCACAACTTCGTTAGATTAGGAAGAATTGCTATCATCATTAACTCTATGGTTTGGAATTATTTTAGACAAAATTTTAATTTTCTAATTTGTAAAGTCTATATTTGTGTTAATATAAATACACACATATAAATTAAATATAAACTATAATATATATAATCACCGTCTCAAATGAATGACAGATTTTATCAATTTACTCAAGCACTATCAAAGGTCTAAGCCTTCATTTTCAAGAAGTAGCTGGAATAAAATATGCAAATTAAGGTGGACTAGAGATGCAAATAAGGGTGGACTAGATTTTCATTGACCTAGATTTGCCACTTCCTGGAGATGGCATAAAATGTTTCCTTTTTATTCATGGTATGGATGTCAGAGATGATATAATATGCCTCTTTAACTCTCCTTCGCAACTCATGCTGCTCTCTGCACACCATGCGAGGCTTGTCTTGCCTGCACTGGTGTCCCATTTACAATGCGAAAGATGTTTCTGCAATCACAAAAATATCACACAAAAAAGGCTCCTACAATTTGTATAATTTTAACTTAATTCATTGTTGTCAATTTTCATCACTAACACGAATGAAGAAAGTTAATGTTTTATTTATTTGTTCTGAGAGAGAAATTGAGTAAATACTTTCATTTATGTTTACGAGCAGATTTGAATATAATATATACATATATAAATGCGACTTTCTCATTCATTTTCTTTCTTCAATGTATTTTTCATAACTTCATTAATCTATTTTTTTGTTAATTTTTATTTTGTTGTTACCGTTGTTGTCTTAATACATTCTAGCTTTTAAATTATATTGTATTGTAAGTTTGCATGTATACACAGAATATTAAAAACATAGATTATGTAGCATAGACTACTATCCAAAATTTTTAACATCTGTGTAAAGGCTTGGAACCGAACTCAGGGTGAATTTTGCACTTAATTCTCTTCAGGAGTCCATCAATATTCTGTAGCAATAATAATACATAATATAATTTCAATAGATTCTCAAAATTATTTTCAATCAATTTATCGTGATCTTAAATCAGGATGATATATATATATGAGTATAGCACAGATATGTCAGTAGTTCAATATTTGATTTAAAGAAAAGAATACCATTATATTTTATTTTTAGAAAAATAACATTATATTAATAAAATGGATATTTACATGATGTAATTTTATAATGTATCATCCTTTTTTTATTACTATCATGAATTCATAATGTAATTTTTGATTTATGCTGCATTAAAATTTATCTTTTCTGACTAGATTATATTTAGATATTTATATTAATTATTTCATTTTTGAAAGATTAAGAAAAATAACATCTCTAGCAAATCAAGTATCACTTAAGTGTCATCTTATGGATTAGGAACAATAATCAGCTTGCTTTATTCCAGAGCTGTTCATTAATTGTTGAATTATTAATTCATAATATGCAAGCTGCACATAGGATCTTATTAAAATTTTGCAAACTGTTATGACATTAATACATATTGAACATTGGTAATGTGTTCTATAGGCACTAAATTTTGTCCTATCAACAATTTGACAACTTTAAAAGAGCTCATATTAAACTAATAGGCAACTTATTGCATCTTTATATACATTGGGTCTTCAAAGCAATGTAAGCAACTAAAAACTTTAAGAAATAATAGATTTAAATATTAAATACACTGTGTTATTTAAGACAGAGGCAGTGACTGATTGGCAACTTAAGATTTCTGAGTAAAACCATCTGTTATTTGCAGTGTTTAAACATTATATCATATTTGAATCAACATACCTGTTACTTATATTTATAATATTAAATAATAATAATAAGTAATATATTTTTAATCTATTTACAGACATTCTGTATATTATTCTAGTGTAAGTAACTCACTACAATATAGTATAATATTTTTATTACATATTTCAATCCAGCTGATAGTTTTGACTGTAGAACAATCTTCTTCAGAGTTTTTTCCTTCTTTCTAACTAAAAAAATTGTTAATATTAGTAAATAGAAAGAAGGGGAAAAGCTCCGAGGAAGACTTGTACTATCAAAACTGTGACCTGGATTAGAGAATTTATATATTGCATTGTATTAAGTGTACAAAGGAGTGTGCTAATAATTGTTGGAAAAAAAGAATATACTATATAAAAAAAATTATTTTTATTTTACAGTTATTATTATTATGTTTTTTCACTTTGCATTCTTGCTATAATGTTTATGCCATCTTTTTAATGATTAAATTTTATCTTTTTTATTTTTTATATCTTCTTGTAAGATTTTTATTACCGTTGAATAACAGTAACAATAACAGTGCAATATAATTAAATTAATTTTGTGAAACCAAACTAGAGAACTACAGAGATTGTAATAAATAAATTACAATTACCAATGTTCAATATTCTAGTCAAATAACTGGTTTATAATGTCATATCTAAAACATCTAGTCACCTTTGCATATGCAATATATGTATATTATTCTTTGAATATGTTCAGGTGACTTGATGTGAGAAAGAGATATGATATTTATTTATCATAATAAAATATGTATTTAAAAAGATTAGTAATTAACATTTGTTTCCATTGTTTCTTTAGTTGATGATGATTGGCAAAAATAAAAAGAGAGGAAACTGTGAAGTACTAGAACATTAAAAACAAATCACTCCATTTCTTAGTTTATATAATGTGTGGTAAATAAAAGCAATTCTCATTTCTATTGTAATGCCATCTATAGTAAGCTTGAGTAATCAAAAATTACTTTCAGTTTCAAACTTTATTATGAAGGCAAAAATAGTATTGCCCAAGCTTACTATAGATGGTGTTAAAGTTCATTTAGTCTTGTTTTATTGTAACTTTTAGAATAGTTGGATAACTTTTCTTTGTAGCTCATAGTTAGAAAATATGAAAGATAAAAGAAAAATGTACAGACATGCCACTCTGACATATTAATTCATTTACTGTGTGTGTATGCAAATGCATTCAAGTTTAAATAAAGAATAAAAAAGTTATTTGAATCAAACTTAATCCATGTCAAAATAGTTAGGTGTGGCTTCAGGAAATTTGAAAAACTTATAATTTTGCCTGGATTAAACCAGAATGCTGAAGTATCAGTTGCTACATTACTGAATGTCCAAACTGTAACAGTTTGCTTGATTTTATGTGTAGTTTCTAGTCTATTTTTAAAGTTAAGATTTAATTTAATGAAATAATATGTTCAAGTTTTATAATTAAAATTTCCTTTGTGAAATAATTGAATCCTTTTGACTTTTATTTGATAAGAAAAAGGAAAAATTTCAAAAAGAATCGCATATCAAGATATATTTATACTTCCTGTGTAAATGATTTGTGAACCAGGAAATATATCAACAGGAAACTTAATTTTTCAATGACATCATAATAATATTCATTTTTCAGTCTGTTAATAAGTTTGTAAACACTGTGAATTCTTTTTACACCGGCAACAAACTGAGAGCAAATTAAATTGGCACACAATATAATTGTAAATTAAATGTTTCAGTTTACTCTATTTTATATTTAATATATGGGGTATATGAGCACAGACTTTCACACGACCCACCACTCTCCACACTATCTCATAACACTGATACACTTGAACACATATGTTGAAAAGATAAATAATCACCAATATACGTATTTCATGCTAAAACAGCAATCATTAGTTGGTCCAGATTACCATCTCTACACATATATGCTATAAGTGCTCAGATATATATTAAGATAGCCAAACCTTATACTTCAATGGACAGGCTTCAATCTACTCCACTCTCCAACTATTCAACCGTCCATCCAATTGAAAATCTGATGATGGAATGCTCAAAGGCCACCCTGAGGCTGAGATTCTTGTCACACCCATGTTGACCTAAGGTCAATCTGACCCCTCATGTACAGGACATAATCCATTTAATACATATACAAGGGATGGGCAGACATCTCTATTATGTAATAACTGAAACACATTGTTTTATTGAAGGAAGAAGGTTTTGGATCAAAACTCATTTCATAATATATAGTGTTTGAACATCAAATAGTCTACCATTAGTTTGAGAAGCTAGGCATTGGGTTATTTTTTATTTAATTATATGGGCTATATAAAGGTTGGATATCTATAGTTTGAGAAGCTGGGCAATGGGTTATTTTTTATTTAATTATATGAGCTATATAAATGTTGGCTATCTATTTATTTATATATATTATACGATAATTATTATTTTTTTTTAAGATTAATTAATAAATCAACTAGAATAATTGTTACTAAATTTATAAGAAGTTTAAGCATTGGAATTACCAGAACTGAAGTGGACATTCATGATTATGAGTTCCAGAACTGAAGTGGACATCCACGATCTTGAGTTCCAGAACTCAGGGCTTTAGATTTAGTAATTTATTGAAACTGACAAGCAATTTTAAATTATTATCAATACTACATTATAAATAAGTAATTGGATTTAAATTTCATCATAAAATATACTTACTAACTAGAAAGATTTACATACACATATAAAAGGACTTTAAAACAGTGGCCATGAGATGTTCAAATGCTTTAACTAAATTCGTCATCCTAATTCTTTATATTGAATCTATAATAAACACTCTTTAAAAAATGCCACCAGTAATCAAATATTATAATTAAATAACTAAATTTAACTTCATCCAGAAAACATATTAACATATATACTAGCTGGAAAGAACCAGATTACCTTATAAAAAATTTCAATTGAATGTGCCGATTTTAATTTTTTTTATATTTTGGATCAGAAATAAGTATTTCAAAATCAAGTAAAGCAAAAAGGTATGTTATTATATTTTGCAAAAGATTTTTCATATAGATATATAAATCAATGACTGCTAGTACCTTTTAAATAATTCACCAATCAATTTGCTAATACCTTGTATCAGCCAATCATCTCTCTCAGCATAGATGTTGTTAATCATCAGCTGGCAATGAGCCTACTTGCCAGTTACTCCTAACATAATACACAAGCCCTTTACTTATAAGTATTAAACTGAAGATGATTTATAGACAATATTTAAAAATACTACCAGTAATCAAATATTATTATTAAATAACTAAATTTAATTTCAATTGTAGCCCATATTCAGAAACTAATGTGAGGATTTAGTTGTAGCACTATCATATAGTGTTTCAATGGTTACTCAAATTGAATTACTTAAATGTTGTAAGGAGCCATGCATTTTTATTGCAGTTTAGCATTATGCATGTTTATTTGTACAGACCAAATATTGATCATTTTAATGTTCTGACAATTTTTTATTTTATCCTTTACTATCCAGCTACTTTATTTTAAAGTGCAGCATGGAAAGTATTGCAAACAATTATCAAGAAAGCTCTATTTTTGTGGACTTGTTATAATAAGAAAGAAGGTAATTCGATTTTTGTCGAACACGAGAGAAACTCTGGACATGCTTTTCTACCTACCACAGCCAGTGTCGTTTGCTCTGAAACAAACGACACTAAACATAAAGTTAGGGAAGCTTACTTCATTGCGGCTGACCCATCGGCAATCAACAGAAGAGAGGCCTGCTATTCCCTATCTCGTAAATGGTCAACGTAACATCTGCATATAAATTTGCACAAAATTTGCATAGTTTTATGGGACTGTAGACTGTCCCGAAAGTGCTTGGCAGTAAAAATTTTGACAATTTATTAATAGCTTCATAACCTGTGCGCAGAGCACATATATATATATATATATTAATTTATTTAAGCGTTAATGAAGTAAAATCTTAACTATTTCAATAAGAAAGTAGATATTTTATTTGCTTATTAACAAGATAGATAATTATTAGTCAGTCTCTAAAATTTTATGTACAAAAAACCATATAAAGTTAAATCATCATTTTTTGGTTTAGTACATGGTAGTTTAGCATTTTCAAGAACAAAATGTTCTAGATTAAAGCCCAACAGTGTCATTTATTATATCCCAATGTTACATGATTATGACAATAAAAAAACATTTTGCCCCACAATTGTTTGCATATATAAAATACGATTTTTTTGGTAAGGCATTGAATTTAAGAATAAAAGTTATGAATTAACAAAATGTTTCTGGTAGACATTATTGTACTGTGTCAAAAAGCTTAAAGTCTGTAGGAAAAATATAATATTTTATTGTGCATTTTATTAAAAAAAAAAAACTTAGAGTAAATTTATTATTATTTTTTGAGTGAATGCGAATAAGTGAAAACATACACACAATAAACATATATATAACTGTGCTCTCACAGTTGGTTATTAATAATAACTTATTTTCTAAAAAATTGTTTATACTATAATCTTATATGGAAACTATATGCATAACAGAATGTCGATGTTTATATATATGAGCATCAGAAAGCACTGTACACCTACACTATAATAAACAATATATGTTATAATCAAAATTTGTAAACAAAAATATATTGTATACAATATATGTGGAGAGAGCTTGGAACAATATAGAAAGAGGATATTGTGGTTCTAGTATATTTTATATTTGATAAATTTATGAATTCATAAATGTATTGACGAATGATTGACTATTCAAGATCAAATGCAGAACAAAATCAATAAAATTTTTTATATTTTATATTTTGTAGTGTAAACTCTATATTTTAAGTAATTCATTATAAAATATTTATCATCTCTTTTTAAATATATAAGTTAAATTTTCTATGCACAATCTATTATATTTTTTTATTTTCATTCAATATATTACTATGTGATGAAAAATTGACTAATTATATTTAAGCTAAAAATAGCTAATTTCCCATTTGCTGACCATTTTGTAGATACTTGGTTAAGGATCATTAAAAAATAGTAAACTTTCAGTTTTGACATTTTGGGGAGGGGGGGCTTGATCATAGTCTTAAAGTTTGTATGTTTATTTTTACAATACTTTTGAATTCCAGTAACTTTAGATAGACAATCATAAGTGGTTTGATATGCTCTGTACTAAAAATTTGTTATTGCGTGGTTTTAACTTATTTTTCCAGCTATTTCAACTATATTTTAAATCCACTTCTGTAGTAAAAATCCATTGACTTCTGTATATTTTTAATCTTTCCAAATCTAACACTGCATAAATATTATTATGCTACAGATTTAAAAACCTTTGCTTATTTCTAGTCAAAGAATTTTGTACAGTAGAAACTTGCAATTACTTGAAGATAAATGAAGTGAATTTGGAATTTTTAATATGCTACTATATAATATAAATGATGAAATACTGGATTTATTAGAAGATGATGGCATAATATTAATCAAGTGATAACAAATTAAACATGATATTTATGATGTGCTAAACTTGCAAATGTTCAACAGCAGCTAACATTTGCAAAATCTATATGAAAAGGATTTTCGTTTTTTTTTTTTAAAAAATTCACTGCTTAGTAATAATATTTTCCAAAAACATATAAGGGAAGATAATGAAAATGAATTAAATTTTTTATCTTAAAAGTAGATTATTTCCATGTCTTATGATTTGTAAATAGTCTTAAATCTCAAGTGATTTAAATATTCTTGTAATGAGGAATTATTGAAATATTTTTAGAAACTTTAGGACTTATTACTATTGTTCACTCAATCAATAGTATTCTGTGCCATGAACAGGTCCAGAGAGCAATCACATATCACTTCATTTACTTCACCACTCCATTCTCTTTATTACTTAGTTCTTCAATTCCACATAACTCTTCCCATCTCATATCATCTAGTAATGCCAACCGTTTCCATCCTTTCTTATTATTAAATAGAAATAATTCAGATTTTTAGCATTAATAAGAATGCTCAAATTTTTAACAAAATTCGAATCCGCTCCCCCACCCAGAATTAAGTTTTGAACTCCCAAATGCAATTGGAATTAAAATACATAAAATAATTAGCTTTTCTTAAGTAGAAGTAAAACAAAAAGGGTAAATTCTTATTCACTCTTCGATAGCTTAGAGAGTAATAACCTAGCCAATGTTTCTCTTCAAAGCTCATTGGAAGGACCTGCGCTCTGCAGTGGTCTAAAGAAGAATTGAAGTGGAATGTTGTATCAAAGAAACCTAGAGATATTCTGTAAGAACTTTTCATGTTTAAAAAAACAAATGAAATTAATATCATTTAAAAACATAAAAATAAAGGGAAATCTGGTGCAATGAAATAATCAGTTCCTGAATGTCTAGACATTCATTCGTTAAATCATCCATTTGTTATAACTCACATTCCAAACCCATGATCTAGGCTAAAATTATCCAAAACAAACAAACATTTGAACAGGGAAGTGATGATAAGTCACAAATACATATAAAATTAACTTCTCTGCATATTGAACAGTTAGATTTCAAAGAGTATTAAAATTGAACTTTAATAATACAAAATAAAAGTGTAAACAAACTTAATATATCCTAATAAAAAAATTATAGATTGTTGATTTCATAAGTTGAGCTTTCTTGTCTGAAAATATTTTTTTCCTGTAAATTTCTTAATATTTGTCAGCTGTTCTTATTTAAACCAGCAGCCTTAGCATGTTTTATATAGCATTATATTACCCCCCCCCCCCTTGAATATGGTGAGCCATATTTTTCCAGCAATAAATCCTTCACAAGAGCAGCTCTTAAATTAGGAATCTTAACAAGAAATCCCTCAAATAATTAACTAGATTTCACAAATTATCATCTCATAAGGACTATCAACTGCCATTTGTTTTTGGTTCAGTCACATTAGGAAAAATGTTTCCATTAGGTTATTAATCTTAAAGCATAAATTACTCAATATGGAAATCCCTGCCATTATCTATATACTTGATTCTATTTTTATGGCTCATAAGTAAAATTAATATTTGTATACATATGAAAAGAATTAAAAAAAAACTAGTAAAGATAAATAAATTGCAAAAGAAAAGGTAAATGGTATTAAGCACACAGAATGTGACAAAAATATTTCATATTTTATTCAAAGCTAAATACGCTGAAAAGTCTTATGCATGTGGTTGATATATCAGCCAGTATTTAATAATTACTATGTCAGCTAATGACATTACTTAATTTAGTGATTGCATGTTATTATTTAAATTTATGTTATTTTTTTACCATATCATTACTTTATTTTTTTTTATTTGAGGTCAGCTAATTAGTTTTCATATTCTCTGTCTCTGATTCGTAACTAAAATTATTGCAATACACACATCTAGGATAATTATTTTTAAAAAAATATTTATAATATTTTCATTGTGTAATATTGATTTTTCCATTCATTTGTATTTGTAATTCAAATTTGCAAATGTTTGTTCATCTATGTATCAAAGCTGTTTCTTCTTTATAATCTAAAATCGCATTTTTGATAAAGTTAACCATGACCATAATTCTATGGTTTTTATAGTGAACTTCACCAGAATTACACTTTTACTATAAAGCAGAAATAAACAGTTTTGACGTGTAGATAAACCAATATTTGCAAATTTGAATATTTTCTCGTTTAGAAATGTAGTAACTTCATGTTTAGCATTTAAATTTCTAACATTTTTTTTTTTTTACAATAAATAGTACAATTTTTTTTGTTTTTTACCTATCATGAATCAGTTTTCAAATTCTGTATTTGTGGCTCATGATCAAAATTATTATATTTACATCCCTATAAGAATAATCTAAAAAAATGTTTTTCACTACTAAAGATGAAAAAGGTAATAACTAAGCATTATGTGACAAAAATATCTATTTTTCTAGAGTTCATTTATTGTATGAATCTTACTTTAGTAAGAAAAAGTGTTTATTTTATTATTTATTAATACAAGTCTTTATTGTATCAGACCTCACTGTATGAGATTAAACCTATCTACGGCAAAAATTGAGTATTAATTAGCATAAGCATTTAATATATTTTAAATATCTAATGAGAAACAAGTTTTACACAAAACAATGATTTTTTAAAATAGTGTTAATCATTTATGATCTAAAAACACTGAAGATACAAATGGCAGATCATCATCATTTTCAACCATTATTGATCTACTGTAGAACATCTCTCCAAATTCAATCCAGTTTCTCTAATCTCTAGTCTTTCTTCTCCATATCATCCCAGCACAATCTTTATTTTATCCATCCATTTTATACTTGGTCTCTTTCTAGGTCTTTTAAATCTCATGGAAACCAGTTTAAGACTTCAACCATCCATCTAGTAAATCATCTCTTTTAGCAATATGACCATTTCACCTCCACTATAATCTCTTCATTCTTTCAATGATGTCAGTAACACCTGTTTATACTCCCGTTTTTGATCTCTTCCTGTTATTCTTAATATATATCTTCATATTTTATGGGTGATCTGAAATCTCTGTAGTGCTCTTTTTTTAAATGTTCAAGTCTTAAATCCAAAAGAAAGAACTGGTAAAACATATTTATTAAAAACCTTCCTTTTCAAGCACACAGACAGATATAGCAGTCTGTATATTGTATGTGTGTGTTTTTAAATTATTAAAATGGAATCTAAACAAACAAACTTCTTTGAAATTAAATTAGTATTATTAAATTTTACTGAATTTGAAAATGCCAATTATTAGTTATTTTTATTATTGTATTTTTTTAAAAGCCAAAACAAGTGTTTATGAATATTTTACAAAAATAATTATTTAATGTGTATTTTTACTTTCTAAAGACTTTATTGAACTATAAGTTTACAAAACAGTACTTAGTACCACATACATAGAATAGAGTTACGCGTATAATATCCATTTTGTTCCTAAATGTATTAGGATGTCTTCTTGTGTTTGAATTAAATGTACATCTCCTACACCATAATGAGAATAGTATAAGTGTTCTGGTCTAAAGGTATGCATAAATATCTTTTTTAAAATGTATTGAGAAGTGTATGAATGTTGTAATCTTTATTTAAATATTTTGGGGATATCGTATCAGATATTGTTAAACAGAGGGCATGTGAATAGAAAATGTGATTGTGTTTTCTGATTCTCTGACATAGTTTGTATATGTCTTCAATGTTAGTGTAATTCCTTTTATATCTGTAGAAATAAAGGATTGGAAATAAATATTTAGTTTTAGAAGAAAATCGTAGCATTTTGGCTTAGCAGTTTTTGTAAAATTGCAAGTAGAAATGATATTGCATTTAAATGTAAAGTTAAAATTAATTTTATAGAGGCGGAATATTTTGTCTCATTCATTGTTATCTTACTATTTGCAGACGTAGATTATTCCCATCTATGAGCTTTTCATGTCATCAGCCATCTCTGTATTAATTGTTTTTATATTACTATATTTCTATCCTTTAATTATTATGATTTCAATATTTCTTTTTGTTTGTTTTGTATCTTTTTATTTTTTGTCTTTCTCTGTATCTTATTTTTTGTCAAGTGTTAAAGCAGCCATATTTGTTTACGAGTTATGGCTAATGAAAATATGTTAATAACGCTGTCTTGTCTCTGTATTTTAATACCTAAATTAATTATTATTCCGTTTTAAGTTTGATATTCATATGTATGTGGCTTTGTACATTACATTGAATTACTAGCTGCAGGCTTGCAACCAGTTGATAAGTAATGATATAAAGTGTGAAATAGTTGTGCCGGAGAAGCTGTTTGGCTGTTTATTTTAGCATGATGTCAAAAGTGTTTTGATTGACTAGTTTGTCTGAACGTTGAATAGCTAATTTATTATTTCCAATTTAATAAAATATAGATTTAGATTTTAATATCTATAGTAAAACGGTATGTTAAAAATATATTAGTCTGTATGTTTCTTGCAACTAACTATAAAAATTCATTATTGTTACATTGTCATTTACCATTGTCAAACTCCCTCCACTCACAACTTTGACGCTATCCATTTCAGTTATATAAAAAAAAAGTTATAAAAATGCAATTTATCTCCATTATAAAATACATATTCTATGAATTCTTGAGAAATATATTTTTTTAAAAATGAAAAACATAAAGAGATTACTCCCCTTCCACCATGATGACAATAATTATTAAAAATTTGAGAATTGAAATATATATATTTTGCAATCTTTTTATTTTATTATATTACATTTACTTTGAGCATAAATATTTATTTGTATTGATGATTATAGTTAAACTTTTATCTTTAATTGCTCTCTTTTTTTAAATTACTTGTAAATCTTAATAATATATTTGAGATTTATGAAAAGTGTTGTTGTTACTCATTTTTTTCTAATAACTTAAAACAATATTTATCACAAGCATATTTGTTAATAAAGATATTAATTGCAATTTGGTCAAACATTGGTAGACCAGGATTTAAAAATAGGATGATGTTAGAATAGTTTTAGGGCTGGTCCCCTATGTAAAAACATAAACATATGGCTTTATGACTGCAGAGTTTATAAGAAGCTTGAACACTAGACCTGCAGGCACCAGAATCGATCCTGGGACCTCCCGACCCCAAGTTGGATACTTGTATCAACTGTGCCAAACTACACAGGACATTCCCTAAGTGAACTTACGAGAAGACTGCATCAAATATCAAAATAAGATTTGTTCAACATGGGTAGGATGAGAAGGTTGGCACCAATGTGGGCTTTGAGCGTTCCTTCATCAGATTTTCAATGAAATGGACAGCTGAAGAGTTGTGGGGTGGAGTGGATTGAAGCCTGTCCATTGAAATATGAAGATTGGCTATCTTAATATAAGCAGAGCATTGATTGTATATATGTGTGGAGATGATAATCTGGACCAACTGACGAGTGCTGGTTTACCACAAAATATGTCTTATTTATCTTTTCGACACGAGTGTGATGAAGTGTGTCAGTAGTATGAGATAGCATGGATAGTTGAGGGTCATGTGAAAGTCTGAGTTGAAACCCCTTATATATTACATGTTGGAGTGTAGGTATGAAAAAGCCTATACTATAGAAAAAATTCATATATTAAATTAGTAGAAAAAAAACAACAACAACACCTAACCAAAAATTACAAAAAAAAAAAAAAATTAGGAATATTTTTAATATATTAACCTTTTTTTTTTTTTTTACCATAAATCATTCAAATCTCTAAATAAAATTTTCACTCACTTTTAAAAATTTCCCAAATAATTTTTTAAAGAAAAAAATGCACATTATTAAATGTAAAGAAAAGTATTCAGGAAAGTTGTTCTTCTATTTTAGCTATGAAATAATTTATTTCTCAGATAATCTGAATATGCCAAAATTCAGAATAAAACCATAACAATGCAATATTGATTTTTTAATGCATTTTTGATAGCTTTCACAATAACAATAAGATATTATATTTATATGTATTAAATGTTCCATAGAGCTGACATACCTTAAAAAACAAACAATAAAGCTAATAAAATACAATAATTATAAAAAAAATAAAGAACTTACAAAATTTTGAACTCCAAATTTATTCATTAATTGTATATTTGAATACATTAGTTTTAAATTTAAAATATTTTTAATGTTTTAAAATTAAACGTATGTTTATTTAGGGAAAAGAATATAATATAGAAAGTGTATCAGTCATTAGTAATATTTTTTATTATTATGAAAAGGCATCTTTCAAATAACCAGTAGAATCCATAACCTATATATAAGAACTTTGTTTAGAGAGAGTTTTTTTTTTCTAACAAAATAAATATTATTTTTGCTATAATTTGTTTCCAAATATTTATTTTAATAATAACATTGATAATATATACATATTAATACGTGTAATAATGTTTGAGGTAAATACATTTATAAGTAAATTAAAATGATTCAACATTTAAACAATTCCAATTTCTATAACAATCAACAATCTCAATCTGTTGTCAAGGCATTCATCTTTACTGTTAAAAGGAGGTTGCCTTGACAACAGTTTGAAATTGTTGTTTGTTATTGATATTGGGATTGTCTAAATGTTGACTGATTTTAATGATTATATATGTATATATTCATTAAAATTGCCCAACTTATATATATATGTGTGTACTAAAAGCTAATATAAACATATTGTTTGAATTATTTATTTGGCCTATTTTTTTACAACTAATCTTTTAAAATGTAAATGATTATATAAAATAAATAATTAAAAATAGTTTTGCATAAAGATAATTATAATAATTATGTTAAAAATATTATAAATATAAAAATTGGGTGCTTGTCTTATAGCTAAAGATGGCGTTGGATGGCGCCATTTTCACGCTAAAATTATAAAATATGAACATTCACGGGCCGTTGATTTTAATAATTTTTCTGTGCTTTTTTGTAATGCGAAAATAAAAACAAAACAAAATCGTCTTTTTTAAATATTATTTTTTATTAACGTATACAATTTAAATGATAATAATAAATGTAAAATAAAATAAACAAATTACTATTTGATATGTCTTTTTTATGTTTCTTTATTAGAAAAATAAATTTTGTATCGTATATTTTTTTACTTGTGTTACGGCTTTTTTTTAAATCAATTTTTCTATCGTATATTTTTTTACTTGTGTTACGGCTTTTTTTAATCAATTTTCTATCAGATATTTTTTTGCTTGTGTTACGACTTTTTTTGTTGTTGTTGTTGTTTAAAAAATAATAATCGTAATAAAAATTAAAATTTCTTAGTCTATTTTTTATTTTCTTAGTCTTCGTTTTACTTTTTTTTTTTTTTTTTATTAACAGATAAACAAATATTACGACTATTTTTTAATTAAAATAAAAAGTTTTAGGGTTAGTTTTAGGGTTAGGTTTAGGATTAGGTTTAGGGTTAGTTTTAGGGTTAGGTTTAGTAATATATAAGTTGTAAAGCTTGCAAATAGGACACAGCATTATATTCTGTTGTTGGTAAATCACCGAATCTAACAACATGTGTGATTTCCTGCGCCATATTGCGCCATATTGTTTATCTCTTGGAATGTTATGAATATTATGTTACTTGACGCGTTACCGAATTGCAACTCACTAAAAACATAGATCTTTAACGTTTTCACAATTAAAACTTAAATACAGTATGTTTTACAAAGTCTTATAATTATTACTTTACAAAATCTGAACATTTGAATCCTTTAAAATTATAAAAAAAAGTAAAACTACATTTCCATACAATTCAAATACACACTCTTTCATCAAGTTGTAACTCTTTTATAAATTGTGCGAATTTGGAAAATATATTTGCTTCCATGCAACATACATGCTGTGCTGCGACGTGACGTAGCGGCCTGCATTCTGTAGCACAACAAAAAAGTTGTATTATAGAAAATGCGGGTTTGAATGTGTCAGCTGCGGAAACAGTTTTTATTATTTTTAGCGCGAAAACGGCGCCATAGAACGGTGTCTTTAGCTATAAGATGAGTACCAAAAATTGAAATTATACATATCTAAATCCATTACATTTATTATAAAAATCTACATTAATAAACTTTTTTTTTCAGTATATATATAAAAGTAATATTTTTCATTAAAATTTATTTTAAAAAACTATACATGGTAGCATCATATTTTTTTTTTTTCACAAATCCACAGAAAATTATCTATAACCTGATATAAAACACATTGTATCATGCCAGATTTCTTTTTTTTTTTTTTTTAAGATTTTCGTAAAGACAATTAAAAATGAAGATTTGTTGAAGTGTTGTGTTGAAAAAAGAAACTGCAGATAAAAGTATAAAATGTTAGAGTTGTTATATATTTAGGATGTTTTATAGACATTTCTTTTCAGAAGTTTGTAAAGTTGAAAACTGAAATTACTGTGTTCAGGGAAGGTCTTTACATATTACTTTATAATATATTTGCTAAGTCAAAAACTTGTAGAATGCTTTACATATATATATATATTTCAATTATATATATAATACTCACACAATATTATGTTTATTGTTTTATTTTTTTTACAAACATATAAATGATTGATAGTAATTTTTACTTTGTTTATTATAAATAAATATTATTTACAATTAATATTTTATGCATATTTTAATAATTTCTTAATTAATAAGATTTTTGTAAGAGCACTTCATAAAGGAAGGGTTATTAGTATAATTTATTTAGTTGCCAAAATTTTTCAGCACAGTTCATTACTTCTGACCATATAAATGTGGCATGTAAAGCATTTTTGGCCAAAAATCTGCTCAGTATGTCAAAACTGATATTAATAATATAATTTACATGCATAGTTTTCATTAGTAATTCTTAATCAGAAGGTAATCATTCTTCAACACATGCTTTTTAATATGCTACTAAACCACCAGTGTTATAGTGAGTACATAGGGTACTCTCAAACCCAAATGCAAGACATAGTCTTAAAAGATAATTGCATTTAGATTCTTATCTTTCAAAAGTCTCTATCTTATGTTTGGGCTTAAGTGTGTCCTGTATACTCTTTGTAACATTGTTGAGATTAAACAGCATATGTCAAAAGCTGATTACCTTCTGATTAAGAATTACAAATGAAAACTGTACTTATAAATTATATTGTTTTTAAATTGATTCTAATAGTGTCTAATATTTACCAACTGTAAATTTAAAATTTTTGTTAGGTTTAATTACAAATTAATAATGCAATGGATGTAAAAGTTACAATGATTAAATCTTCATGCTCTCATTCTGAAGCACTTTAGATTGGTTTATATAATTGCATTTAGGTACAAAGATAAGATAGACAATTTGGGTTTGAGAATGTCCTGCATACCCGCTATAACATTGGTCAGTTAGTAACATGATTAAACAGTGCATGTCAAAGGCGGATTATCTTCTGATTAAGAAGAAAGCTGAGTTTATATATTTAAAAGTTTTTTTATTTATTATAAATTAACAATAATATCTTAACATATGCACAAAAATAAATATTTAAATATTTGGAGTACTTAGAAAGTTGAATTTAATTCCGCTATCTTTAGGTATATCCTCCAGTTCATATTATTGTAGAATGATTATATACTCTGTGCAGCAAATAGTTTTAAAGTTTCAATGATTTCTGGATCAAAACTCAATTATATTGATGCTTAAATGTCACATGACTTTTAGGCAATAATTACTCGGTTATTATTTTTATTTAATACATAATTCATTTAATATCTTATCTTTTTTCTATGCACTTGTAATTTTAAACATATAAATATTCAGACATTTATAAAGAAAAAGTAGATGTGTTATTTTAAAAATTGGCCTTATTCATGCTGAACATGCCCTCAGTACAATGCATACCATAATCATAGGTATGACTATGGTAGATATAATACTGAATGCATGCTCAGCATGTATAAAGTCAATTTTTAAAATAACATGTCCATCTTTACTTTATAAATATCTGAATATTTATATGTTTAATATTATTATTTAATTAAACTAATAGTAATAATGCTAATTGATATATATATAATAATTTTTATACAACTTCTTAATAAGATCTACTAAAGCCTCATTCATTCCCAAATTTACTAAGCATACCCACAATCTATTTCTATTCACTTTATCATATGCCTTCTCTATATCTAGAAAGACCATAATTGCATACCTGTATTCCTATTAATTTTTGTAAGTTGCGTGATTACAAATAAACTATCTGCCTATCCACTCTAAAACCTCTCTGCAGTTCTCCCACCATATTATTTTCTTCCATCCATTTAGCTACCTTTCCAGCCATCATATATGCAAAAACTTTTACTGACGTTACCATTACCAGTCTATAATTGTTTATTTTTCTATAGTCTTTACCCTTTCCTTTAAATAATAGTCACATTTTTTTATTATTCTAGCTATCTGGGAATTCTGTTTTCTGTGCCATCTTATTAAAAGATGATAATAGATTTAATTTTGCCCTATTTCCCAAATTCATTACCATCTCTGCTGCCTATTCATCTAAACCTTTTGCCTTTCCACTTCTCAATTTCTTCTCTGCCTCATACATTTTCTGAAACTAATATTTCCATTACCATGTGCTTTTATGTGCTGTCCTTCACAGCTAACATCTTTTATTTTTATTTTTATATCCATTACATACTTATTTAAAATAGATTAATTCTTCTCTCGAACTATTTAAAATAGACTCTAATTCTCTAGAACTATACACTTTCTCCTCATCATTTAGTAATACTATTTCTCTTCCCCTACATTCCTTTTAATATATTTCCAAAATTTTTTACTCCCATCTTTTTTACTTTTATTAATATCTTCCAATGATTTATTATTTAATTTTATTCTCTCTCTATAATTATCTATTTTAGCCAACTTCTTTTATTTAAATAGTTTTCTCATTTAATATTAACATCTTTTTCACTTTCTTTGTTTTTAATAGCACACACATTTTATTCATGTTTCCCCCATCTTTTTTACACTTTTATTAATTCTCACTTTTCTATTACTTTTATTCTTTTGAATATGCTCACCTAAAACCCTATTTACCACTTTTTCTACTCTTCATCAATCCTTATATTCATTAACAATAAACTCTTCCATAATTTCTACTACTCTTATTTTATATTCTTCTAACTTCTTATCATTCATTCTCTATCCACATCTTTCACAATCCTTTCTACTTTTATTATTATTTTCCATCACAATACTAACCATTTCTATTATAAAGAAATTATGATCACTATTACATACTCTCTCTTCATTATCAAAAACTTTAATTTTATGTATTTTATTCATTCCCTCTTTATCTACTATTACATAATCTATTGTGTGAAATATATTATTTCTAGATCATGTGCATTGCCCCTAATAAATACTTGATAAATTTCAAATATTCAAATTCATTTTCTGACAAAAAATTTTCAGAAGCCGCCCATTCTTGTTATCCAAATCATCAATTTCTTCAATATGCCCATTCATATCCCTATAAGCATGATTTTCTTTTCCTTTTTTTTTGAAACTCTGTATATCCTTAAATACGCATTCCTATATGCCATTGTTCCACTCCATTATAGTTTGACTATTTTCATTGGCCATACACTATAGCCACCACCCATTCTTGTCTTCCTAACTTGATACTCAAACCACAAATGTACCACCATCTCTTTTTTTTCTTTTCTATTTATACCCTGCTATAGCAAATTTTCCGATGTAGGTTCATCTTTTAAATGTGCTTCTATTACTACTAATACCTCAAGTTCTTTGTTTTTAACTGCTTTCTTTCATTCCAACCACTTTTCTGGTTTTCTACTATCTTGCATATTCAAATATCCTGATTTTTACAATTTCTTATGACCTTTTATATTTCCTTTTGACTCTTTTTTCTCTATTGTATTTGTAGTTAGTTTGTTTATCATTAGTTTTACTGACCAATTCCCTCTCCACATCTACATTTATATCTAGATAAGCTACCCTTTGTTTACTTTTTACATCCCCTCCATCGTTAACCTTTTGTTTGCTAATACTATAATTTAAAACTTTATCCCCCTCTATATATTTTCCGAAATATATTTTTCATAAATCGAGCCCTTCTAATGTTTCACTTTCTTTGCTAAATGCAATCCAGCTTTACTGTCTAACTTCTTTGTATTAGTAAAAAAATCCCATATATCCACAAATATAACATTTTCTATTGGTAATAATCTAACTATCTTTCTTTAACCTTATCCAAATTACTAATCCTTTGTATTCAATCATTACTTTCTCCGATAACTCTGACAAATTATTTGTCCCCATCATAACACAAACATCTGTACTCCCCTGTTTATTTACCTTATCTATAACATCCCTAATTCTAGCTCCAGGCAAATATACTCTCACATATCTATTTCTATTTTCTCTTGCAATTAATCTCCACATTCTGTAATTAGTGAGTTCCCTATTAAGACTGTCTCATAGTTTACTTTTCTTATTTCATCTGTAATGTTTTTTTTAACTTTCTGATCCTTAAAAAATTCTTTATTGTATTTATTCATTAATTCCTTGATCTGCACACACTTCATATCTAACATTTTAAATTTTACTTCTACTTCTTTTATCTCTTCCTCTATCTTTTTTATTCTTTGGTTAACAATCTCTATTGCATTACTTATTTTGTCATCTATATCTCTTGTCACTCTACTAAATCTATAGTCCATTCTACCATTCTTATCTACATTTTCCTCAATTTTTCATGACTTCTTAAATTTTTTTTTTCTTTTTTTTATATTTTTTTTAATTTCCCCACCAAACATATTTTTTTTATTTTTTTTCTTTTTTATAGATATTTAATTTTTTTAGGTTAAACCCCCTTTTATATTTAAATATTAGGGGGGACAAAACTTCACATCCCCCCACCCTAGACCCTCCCCATACTGTACCCATCTGAAAAGATTGTTAAAGATAAATAATCACCAATATATGTATTTCATGCTAAATCATCATATATTGTAAATTCTACCTAAGCACACCTAATTTTCTTCTGACCATTATATATACATTGTGATATACACAAGCAGTCAATGCAGAAAGGTCCATGCAAGAGACATCTAGCAACAGAAACATGTATTACAGTAGGCTTTTCATCAGAGAACAGTTCATTTTTGTGTATTTTTTTTTATGCAATTTTTAATTGTTTGAAATACAATGAATTAAAATGTGATGAAAGGGGTTATATAAACTTACTGGTTCAAATGTTGGTATGTTTTGGTTCTAATAAGTATTAATTATAAATGATTCATATTCATACAGTGTTAATACTTATATCTGCTTATATTAAATATATAATAGTTGATCTACGAGAAGATGACCCGGGGGTAAAAGCAATCCAAAATGTATTTAGAATAGAAGGATTATATACTGATAATGTGTAAGAAATTAAAAACTACTAATAGGATTTATATCATGGAAAAAATACTGTGGCAAACATTTAAGGAATATGCTTTAATAGTTTTCTTAATAACAGCACTTCAAAATTAGAAGTATTTACAATGTTTAAGATCTTAGATAAGCTTAGTGTGCTTTACTCTGTAATTTTCAAACTATTAGTTAGTAGCACACTATATGATGTTGAGTGTGATAGATAAATGGAATTATTGAGTATTAGAGGAAAATATAGAGATTATTCATCTTTTCAACATATGTGTGATCAGGTGGGTCAGCAATATGAGATGGTTTGGAGAGTTGAGTGTTATGTGAACGTCTAAGTTCAAATCCCTTATATAGAAATTAATTTAATATTTATATTACAGAATCAGGCTGTAATAATCTGATGATTGGTCAAACAGAGATACCTTATAATAATAAATATTTAGAAATAGATGTAATTAAATAAGTACCAACATTCAAAAGATAAGAAAGATAATAAGTTATATATAGAGCTCACAAATAAGCTCTTAACAAGCTTTGTAATACGAGCTTATTAAATTAGATCATATGACATATGACTTAATTTCTTTGTAATTGTAATAATAAGAGTTGTATAATAGAATACTTACAAAGTAGAGATATAAAAGTAGGAACAGAAGTATTTTATGAAAAGGAAATGAAAACTGGAAAATAAAAGCAGAAGCTATGGGAATAATTGCCAATGGGAGATTGTATGTGAATGTCATAAAGAGTCACTTTTTTTTTTTTAAACATATGGATTCACAAATATAAAGAAATCTGTAATGACTCCAACCAGGAGATAGATTAACTGAGCTATGTTTCAGTTCTGCCAGTATAAAGTACTTATTCAAAATTCATTAACTCTGTGGTAAGTCTGAGGCTTTTAAAACTTTATTTCCGAAGCAGCTATTGAATATTAATTAATATCAAGCTATACATTTAGATAAGTACTTTTTTATTTCGTTAGTTTTATTTAATATATATATATAGACGCGCACACATAAACTTGCAGTCATATCTCAAACACCATAATTTGAAAGATTCAAAATGAAAACAAATTACAGGGTAATTATTTTTTCAAGCAAATGTAAATTGTTTCCCAATCACATGATTGTAAAAAATGGAAGCAAAGATTTTTACCTTATTTCCCGTGGAAGATATTGAATTTGTTATTAGTTTTATGAAAAATTATTTCATATGCATTCAAATTTTAAAGTAGATTTTATTTATTAAATGTAATATCCAAAATTTATCTTATGGTCATTAATTAAAATATAAAATAAATAATTATTTTAGAATGTAATTAATCACATTAATTACAAGTTTTCATCGCCTTTTTTACGTGACTTTTTTATGTTTGCAAATTTGCCCATATATATATATTTTTGACAAAACAAATATATAAAAAATAATTTAAAAATATTTCAACTATTTGAATGCTTTTCCATTCAAAGGAAAAACTATTCATTGAAAACTTTTACGTATATAAAAAAGATGGAGATCCTATTTCCTTTACGATTCAAACTCCTTTTCAAACCTTTGTTGCAAATTTTTTTTTATATTATTTGTTTTTTGGAGGAAAAAAAAGATGAATTCTTGTTTATTAATTATTAAAGTATTTTTTACATTTTGAGAAAATAAATATTCATGTTAATTTTTTTTTTTTTATAAAAAAAGATGTAAAATGTTAATGTACCAATCATCTGTTTGAGAAAAATTTGGTTGTTTTTAAAATATGAAAATATTACGCATTAAATAAAAATTAATCTAATTTTGAATTCAAATTATTAATTTATAGTACATTTTCAAGTTCTTAGTAACTATATTAATTATTTAGCCGAACTAATGAAAGCATATGGTTAATTAAAATTGTTCAGTTTTAAAAGTAATTTTGAATTTCATATTCTATTATATCAGTGGTATCCAAGTGATGTCGTGACTGAGGATTGCCAGGGAGTTTTATGGAGAGTTCACAAATAAAAAATAAATAAATCAAAACTCTTCTTATCTAAAGAGAATGATTGAGAAAATTCAGTTATTAAAATGTTTAAGTCATGTGACATTAGGGCATCCGAATTGACTGTTGAGTTTTGATCCAAGAACCTTTAAAAAACTCTCCAGCTCATCACTATTGCTGCGCTAAACAGCATTCGGGGCAGTCAATTCACAGTATATTAAATCGATGGGTGTCTGTATTGATTATTTATTGCGACGGGGGAGGGGCAGGGTAAATATGTAGACTTGAAAAACTGCCATTTTAAAAGAAATTCTCGTCTTACTAAAAAAAAAAAGAAAATAGTTATCTTAATAAATATTACTTGCAATTTCACTTCCCAGTATACGGTATATGAAGAAAATAATCTTTTATTTATTTTTGAAATTCTCTTAACTCCCATCTACTGATTATTGAAGAGATCATTGGTTTTGTTAAACCATTGTTTAATTGGTGCATCTTTTAGTATTAATAAAAATAAATGTTGAATTGCTTCAATTCAGTTTTCCAAGCAATCAATAAAAGTAGTAAAACCATATCGCAATCAAGTTTTGTTTATGATCCTATAGTTGGTAGTTTTTTAAAAAGCTAACCATATTATACTCTTTTTCTCTCGTTGTAATGAATACTGCTTTTTATAAAGAACTTTAATATATATATATACACTATTGCCATTGGATGTAAATTATTTTTTAATTTTTTAATAATTGTTGTTTTATATATATTTTTAAAAAATATTCATTGTGATATTTTTATATACATATATATTATATATAGAGTTCGCAAAATAAACTCTTAACAAGCTTTGAGAATATTCTCAACCCCAGACCGGTTTCTGCATCTAGCTTGTCAGTGAGGTGCCAGGATATTCATTAGATTAAAAATACTAGGACAAGCCCAGCACTTTATCTAATGAATAACTATTGAGAAGAAAATCTGAAACTTAAAGACATCCATATGTCTAAAAATCCAGCTATCTAACTCAAAAAGCCATATGGGTCTAGATGTAGAAACCGGTCTGGGGTTGAGGATATTCTCAAAGCTTGTTAAGAGTTTGTTTTGCGAACTCTATATATAACATTTGTAAATACGAGCTTTATTAAAATTAAATCATGTAACATGACTTGATTTTTTTTTTATCATTTTATATACACATATAAAAAAGAGAATTCTGGTGGCATAGTGATAAAGTATCAATTTACTATGCCCATGAATTGGGGTTTGAATCCAACTTGGCTAAGACTTATTTTTTATTTGATTGTTATAAAAATGCTGCACTTGTTAAAAAAAGGTATTTAATGTATGAAATTATTAAAATTAACAGTTATTACTTAATATTTACATCTGATCATGTGAGGCTGTAAGTAAAGTATCGGGAAATTTACAAAGAGGTGGCGGAAATATATATTGTCGAATTATCTCTACCTGTGTTCTTAAACCGGCAATACCATTTATCCAGGAAGGCTAGAAATAAAGAATTCTGATTTAACGATAGTGCATCTGATGCCTAGCAAATACAATAATCCATTGAACAGTTGCAATTAGTTTTTAGGTTTCAAACAGGCTTAGGGTTTTTTTTTTTTTTCAGTTGGTCAATCCATAGCTAACTCTAGTTATCAACAGATTGGTTGGAAAATGGACATAGAATTATTGTTAGCTAGAAGATTATAAGATGAGTGATGCATTTCCTTTTACTTTTCTTAAAAAAAAAAAACTTGGAAAGGCTTTTATCTGGAAATGGGATATGCAAAATCTATGTTTATCTTTTTTTTTCTTTCTACAAAGTGAACAATTTTTGAACTGTTTTAATTTAAAACATATTGCTAATGATATCAAATCCAAAGACTATTGACATGAGAATGGACTATTTTGTTTTGAATGTAATATGTAGTACAGAATGAGACAGGGATATTGGCTTATTTGTTGCAAGAGACATTGACGTTGGTTATTTCATAAATCAGGACTTCATGCTCATATGATATATACACATACATTTTAAAAAATAATTTTTCAACATAAAATTGTTTTGATATTTAATCAAGTATAGTCATATTTTGTTTTGCATATTGGCTACAATATGGTTTGATAATATAAACACTACAACAGGTATCTGTTACTGTTTATGAGAAAAGTATGGTTTTATGATGTAATTAAAGTTCCTAAGTTGATTTTTTTTATTATGAACATTATTTATAAAAAAATAAAGAGATATAATTATAAAATTGCAAAAAATGAAGAAATGCATTACTTACATTTAAAATATAATCAATTTCACTTGTAACTAGTACCAGTTAGATCTTTCTTTTAGCTAAATGAGGAGCACTTATAATGAAATAAATTTGATTTTTTTTTTTTTTATTGTAAGCATTACTCACAAAAAATATATTTCTACAAAAAAGTAGAAAAGTATAACTATAAAATCACAAAAAAGTGGAGAAATAAAATTTCTGACATTTCAAATATAACTGGTATGAGATACTGCTAACACAAAGCAGAAGACATAAATACATCATGTGAGCAAATTATTTTTTTTGCCAAATACAGATGCATTTACAGAGGCACTGAAATGAACCCCTGTTCAATTTATAAAATTCTAGGAATCAAGATATGAAACTTTTGTATGGTATAACATTGCTTAATTCTAGGAATCAAGACATGAAACTCTTGTATGGTATAACGTACCTTTTATTGCGGTTGAGGGTTAATCTGTACATTTTCTGTGCACATAATATTTTAATAGTCTTTATTTATGATTTAGAATAATCTTCAATGATGTATTTACAATAAGTAAGGTTTTTAAAACTAGCATTAATGTATGTATATCATTACATTAACAGATATAAACACTGTTGTCCAGTCTTTTTTTTTTTTTTTTGTTTAATACATTTTGACATATATTGGAAGGCATATACAATAATTATTATCTAACTATGAACAAATAAATAAACAAACATTTATTGTTCAATAATTAAATGACTATTTAAGATGTCTATGAGTCAGTTATCAAAAAAAAAAAAAAAAAAATCTCAAACTTTCATGGACCAAATTCTTGACTACTTGAAAAAAATATTCAAGCTCTGTTCAGTTATAAACTCTTAGTCATAGAGCTAATGAACTAATAATGTGTTAATCACAATACCATGACATGTTTCACAAGGGATATGCCAATAAATATCACATGACCACCACTTATGCTTGTGTATAACTGTTTTAAAACAGGTAAAACTCACTATACGTATTGCCATACACAGCAAGTTAGAGTAATCAATGGATGCTAGAAGGCTTGTGCATAAAATCCCCATCTAGTGCTGGAGGGTTGCATTAGATCCTAATATCTAGTTGTAGTGCTCTCAGATCCAAAGCTCCTCACTGACGAAGGCAGTCTGGGGACATTGGATGAGTAGGTACTAGATGGATTTTATGCACAAGCTTTCTGGCATCCATTGATTACTCTAGCTTGCTGTGTGTGGCAATACGTATAGTGAGTTTTGCCTGTTTTAAACAAGGGATATGCTAGAATAAAACAATTGTTTCTAGAATCTTGTTCACTAGAGCATCTGCGCATTCAACATTGAAATATATCCATACAAACTAAATTAATACCCCAACATTGGTTTATTAAGTAAACAAAATATTCTCAATCCAAAGCCAAGATAGAACTTGTTAACAGAAAAGAACAGACTTTTCTTTTACATAAATTTATTTATATAGGCAAATCTGAAGCATTTTGAAAAGAAAGCACGAAGATCTTAAAAGTAATCATATTACTTCTTTAAAGCTATATTTCAAATTGCTTTATATTACTTTAATTGGTATTTGTGAAAATTTTCAAGTTACAACCTGTCGATAGCAAATCAAATAAAATATGTAAATATAAACATCCCCCAAAAGTTACTTTTATGTAATAAACTAAATTAATATGCCAACAATGATTTATTAAGTAAATCTAATACTTTCAATACAAAGCAGTAGATAAAACTTTTTAAGAAAAAAGAATGGGTTGTCTTATCTCTTTTACCTAAATTCATTTATATAGGCAAATCTGAAGCACTTTGGGAAGAAAGCATGAAGATCTTAAATTGATCATATTACTTTTTTAAAGCTATATTTCAGATTGCTTTATATTATTTTAATTGAGAGTATTTCATTTACCTACTTAATAAACCAGTATTTGGGATATTAATTTAATGTATTACATAATATTAATTGTTAGGAAAAGTTTATATTTGCATGTTTCATTAGTATTAATTAAAATAATATAAAGCAATTTGAAATATAGCTTTGGTGGCCAAGTAGTTAGTACAGCTGCCTTACAAGCAGTTGTCCCGGGATTTGCTTCCCGGCCTATGCTTTGACACATTAAAAAAGAAGTAATATGATCAATTTAAGATTTTCATGCTTTTTCCCCAAAGTGCTTCAAATTTGCCTATATAAATGTATTTAAGTAAAAGAGATAAGATGGTGCATTCTTTTTTCTTAAAACATTTGATCTTGTTCTTTGAAGTGACAGTATTTCATTTATTTAATAAACCAATGTTGGGATTTTAATCTAGGGTGTTACATAATATTAACTGCTGGGAAAAGTTTATATTGAAATACACATATCTTTAGGGATAATCTGTTTCAAGCCCATAACCTAGAGCAATATTTTAAATAGCCATTTAAACAGGAAAAAGTATATTGCAAAATAAAAAAATAGTAGCTGTAAAAATAAAATAAAATTAATTTTTCTAACATTTATATACTGTACATGTAAATTTGAAAAGTCCAAATAATCTCCTTGTTAAAGACTATAATCAAACTTTCCATAATAAAAAGACTTAAAATGAAAATCATAAACAATTCTTATACATATCTTTCTCATTATTTTGCCCATACATAACTAATTAAAAAAACATTTTCTTTGTTAAAAGCACAGATAGGCAAATAATTAAACAAATTGGTAAGTAAACTTTACAAGCTATAGTAAAAATAGTGTCTGACATTGTGCTATTTTAGTTAATAGTATTTCTGCTTATGTTGAAACATTTGCTTTCATGATAGGATCTTGATTTTATTATAAAAAGCTTGTGATGTATAGCATTTATGTGTTATAGGATTATTTGCTGTATGCACCTCGTTACGTTATAATATCCAAAAATAATATATACAAATTTCTATGCCATTACAATTGAATTATGCAAATTGATTTACTATTATTTAAAACAAGATCAACAACAAAAAAGTATAATAAAAAAATGATGAGTTTTATCAGTTTGTCCTGATGAATTAAAGATACAAAGGTTCCTAGAAAAATAAAAAAAGGATAGGAGGGGGGGGGATCTACATATTGAATGGAACTTAATCTGTTACTTTGATTTTCAATTATCACTCAATATCTTGAGCAAATAACTATATGATATAGATTCAAAGTCTTTCTTTAATAAGACATTTAACAATGAGAGGTGGGTTCTCAGTTTAGGAAAGATTTGTAGAAATGTAGAAACATTATTTTAAGATTATGTCAATCGTCGGTGGCCGAGCGGCTAGCATAGCTGCCTTCCCAGCAGCTGGCCCGGGTTCGCTTCCCGGTCAACGCATTTGTCATACGAAAAAAGAAATGAAAGATTAAACTTTTTTTTTTATGCATTTATGTTATTAAATTCTTTTTACATAAAAAAAATAAATAATATATATCATTTGTATTTTTAAAAAAATAGAAACATTTTATTCACTTTGAACTATCATTACAATACTTTAATTAATACGATAAACGGTGACAATAAGAATGATTCAAATTTTTATTTTGACCGTTTTATATAAAATACTGGAATGATTTATGAAGTTAAAGCAACCCCCCCCCCCAAAAAAAAAAAAGGGTATGACAATTTATTGAAATTTAGCTGATGGAGAATTTATTTAAGTCTGACATGAGCGGGATTTATTTTTCAATTTGTATTTTTATAAATTTACTTCATAAGAAAGAAAAAGAGACTTGTTTTTAAAGATGATTAATTTTACAAAAGGAATGAATAAGATGCAGAATATAGCTTCATTTAGTAATACATAAGTTTTACATCGTGCCGGAAGATAATCTATTTAAACGGGTTGTTTTACTGCTAAGATTTCATGTATGGCCACTATTAATTTAATGTATCTAGATGGTACTGAGAAGTCTAAAGAGGGAGAAAATATGCAGGGCAAAGGCCTTACTAATAGCTGCTAATAAAGGAATAATAAAGAGAGTATTACATATCGGGCTTATCACATGCAAAATGGTGACTATTTGAGTGATTTTCCATCTATGTTTTAACTTATAGGTAAGAATATATAAGTACTTATTTATCAATTAATATTTGATAATTAAATGTGTTGTCTATGGACCAGCTATTTGAAAAAAAAAAAAACAACAATCTTAAACATGCTTTGAATTTAAAAAAAAAAAGTTCAAATTTTTGCAGTTGAGATTCAAACCCAATTTGAAAATTAAGAATATGTGTTTTTTCTTTTGGTATTCATTATTTTTAACCATACGTAAAGGTTAATAATTTTTTTCTATAATAATAATAAAAAACAAAAAAAAAAACAAACTGAAAACGTATTTCCATATGTTTATTTTGTTTAATTTGATGGATTAAACTGTAATTAAGTTATCCCAATGATTCTGTTAATTTTTTTTATTTTTTATGAATAAGGTGTATAAAAAAGTGTTACAAGTATAAAATATCTCTACACTTTTTATTTTTTTGTAAATAAAAGAATGCCCAATTTAGAGAGATACAATTTTTTAATTGTATTATGGATGAGATAACTTCATTTTTTCTTTCCTTTTAACATAAAAATCATTCAATACAGTTTTTAAATGCTTTTATTTAACTTAAGCCAATTTTTAGTTTATTTGTGCTGGACAGGTTTTCTTCCGATTTTGTATATGTGTTCAGATTCGATGACTATGCAGAATAATAATACAATATTTCAGGGGTCTCTAACATAGTAGTGTTACTGGCCACATGTCGATTTGGTTATTTTTAGGCTTGCATACTAGATGGGTCTATATTTTTTAAGAAAATGCTTTCATTTAATTTGAGGAATAAATTTTAAAGGTAGTTTGCCGTTAATTAAAATAGGAAAAAAAAAAAAAAGACCCGAAGGACGGAATCTTAACTATATTTTTTTTATAAAAACAAAAATCTTATAACTGATTTTATACAATTTTATAATCTATTCCCAATTACTAAAAAATAATATATTTAAAGCATTTTTTTTTTTTTAAAATGGTTTTATTTAATTTGAGGATTAATGAATTCAAAATCAAAAAAATTAAATTTTTTCTTTGACCACAGTTTTGGTTGTTATATGTAACTTTTAATAAAAGGGTGAGATGTGCATAAATTAATTAATTTAAGTAATACTGTTTGTGATCAAACAATACTATTATTGCTTGAATTAATTAAGGATGCACATTCTTTTTTTTTAAAGTTACATATAATAACCAAAATTATGGTTAAGGAATATATATATATTTGCTTTTTAATGGATTTGTTCTCAAATTAAATAAAAGTATTTTTAAAAAAAATATTTTGTATATGTATTGTTTCAATAAACAAAAATCTACCTCCACAAAAATTCACTATAAATAGTCCAAGTTGTTTAAAAGGAGATATTTCAGTTTTTTTTTTTTTTTAAAAAAAAAAATAAGAATATGTGTTTGAATAGTTATAAAATTAAAGAATGGACAATATAAATGTACACGTGCAAACTGCAACGTGAAGATAAATTGAAATAGAGATAGATATTATTTATGATTTTATTACACGAGTCACATTTTCCGCCTTCACGACTTTGACACTAACTATTTCAACTAAATATATTAATAATTATTATTAATCATTTATTAAACTAGAAATTATGTCTAGTCAGGATATAATTTTAAATGTCAATTAAATATTAATGTATGTTTTTTTAAAAAAAAATTATACATACTCATTTTCTGAATATATTTTGTAAGACGATTAGGCTCTCTTATTATTTATTCTCATTATTATTATTATTTTTTAAAAAAACAAACAAACATTATTTTCATATTAAAATAATTATTCATCTTTTTTTTTTTTTTAAAGTAGTGGGAAGGTTTAATTTAAATTTCGTGGGGGAAGGGGAATCTAATCTTTAATATCTCTTAATATCTTTAATATTCTTAGAGTTTTAATCAAAATGAGAGAGGGAGAGAGATTAATCAAAGTGCTAAATCTTTACGCGAGGTGTTCTGGGTAAAGAAATTAATATGAAATAAACCAGGAGGTGGTAAAACTGCATGTGGGTAATGGATGAGAGATAATTTATTGTATCAGATTATTTTTGAATATCTACTGCTGCTAATTATTTATTAAATTAACAGCAATGAAATAAAAAAACGGAAATGGATAAGAAATTGTAAATCTTGGAAATTAAATATTTTATTTTTTTATGAGAGCAATACACATATATAGATTGATTAAATATAATCTTTTTTTTTTAGTTATCTGAATATAAACCATCTTGTTATGGTTTAGGGTAGGCATAGAATGTCCGATTCACAACTAAAAGTTCCTAAGTACACTTGCGAAACTTAAAAAAAAAAATCCAGTTATTCAGTTGGGAAAAACAGCTAGCTAACTGTTTACTCTGCCACCGGATACTTAATGTCACGTGATCTGGGCAATTAGATACATAATAATTATTATTTAGTTTATACATCCCTGTTTATAATAATCATAATTCAATCGGCCATTGAGCGTAAAATGCCAGCGAAATGGATTTAATAAGATGTTAATGATTTGCAAATGAAAAATTGCGAAAATAATATTTTAATTTTTTCCTTAATTTATTAGTTATACAATATCATTATTTGTGTTTGTTAAATTGCATTTACTAAATAGTATATTGTAGCGTTAATATTCATGTTTCTTGAAATTTCCAATATTATATAGAAATTATAAACATTTTTATTATTAAAATCATTTAATATGTAAAATTTGCTCTTGGGTAAATAAGGGACCAAAATATTTTATTTAATCCAAAAAGTTCAAAAACTTATCTATGTTGCTATGTTCACCATTCACATTTATTCTTCAGTCACTATTAATCCATTACAGCTATGAAATAGTAAAAGAACACATCCTTCCTGATTTAGTTTGCGCTCATGGCCATTTTGAAATCTAAAAATCACTGCTGACACATCTGACTGGTAAATGACATAAATATTGAATAAAAGTACTTTAAATTCATATTTTAGAAATTATAAGCTAATAAAAATAATATGCCTTATTTTATTAGGGATTTTTTTAAAAAAAAAATTATCTTCATAAAATATTTGAAATACGATGGTGCAAAGTGCCGTAATATATGAGGAGGGAAGGATGATTTGGCTGATCCAAAGAATCATCCAAAAGTTGCAAAAGTCTGATCAAACCAAGCTTATAATTTCCAAATACTAAAAGATTATACCACCAATGCTTGACTTTGATAAATTGTTTTTGAGGATTATTAGCTTTGATTAATATGAATGTAAGACTTTGGAAATAGAGGAACAAGCAGGTTTCAAATAAGGCAAATCCATATTGGGCAATTGAAGTTGCAATATCTGTTTTGTGTGATCCAAGTACAGTGAAGCTGTAAATATTTGGTATATTTGTGCCATTGCACTTTATGTATAATAGCTCATGTTTTATTGATTTCATTTGATCACAGTTGAGTATGTATTATTTACTTAATTGCAGGTGTTACCATAATTTTCAACATGCGCCATATATCCAGCATACACTTTTTATGTTTTATAGAATAAATAAAATTAAAAAACTAAATGTAATTATTAATAATAAATTAAGACAGCACATTTACATATAATATATATTACTGTGTTCATTTACTCATTCGTATTTATTCAAAATAAATAAAAAACTTATTGTACAATATTTTTTAAAATAAAATGAACTTATACTTTCATCACAATTAAACAAACTGTTGATGATATTCTTTTTCTTCAATAACTTTTCTTTGCATATAGAAATGAAATAGCAATCTCATTAGCAGCAAATTATCTCTCTAGCTATTATGGTGTTTTTAAGTTTATATTGATTTTGTAATCTATAAAGTCATCTCTTCTTGGCTTTATCCATTTCAGAGTTTAAAGATGTAATATAAGAATGATTTACAGTTCCTTTTTTTTTTTTTGCCATTAAAAAATCGATAACTTTAATTTTATCAGTTAAGAAAGGTACTTCACAAATTTTTGTAAATTTCATAAAACCTTTAGCTTTACACTTAGAAGGCATTTTATTATGCAAAATATTTTATCACAATAAAGTTAAGAGTAATATGATATGTGCTTTCAGTTTAACCTGATGAAAAATGTTATTAATAAATATGATCTCATACATTGCCCTGAGACAGAAAAACGGCTGTTATCATATTGTGAAATTTATTAAGTTTATGACTTTTAATGGTTTTTTTAAAAACATGATTGTATATACCAGTCTTGGTTTGCAAAATGACTGCTATCATAATGTAAAGTTGATTCCATTTACGAATTTTAATAGTTTTTTATTTATTTATGTGCACTTTTTTTTTTTTTTTGAAAAGCATATAACTGAAGTGGTATATATTGATACTCCATATATTGCAATTTCCTTGTAATAGAAAGGAAAATGGCAAGATATTAAAAGGATATAAGATAGTATTCATTTCAAAAGACTGTGGGTAGCACTAAAATTAACAAATACTGATGTAATTTATTTAAATAGTTAATAAATTATATACTAATATATGTGTAAAAATAAACATAAAAATGATTTAAGATAATAGAAAAATAATCAGTAATGTTGCTTCTCACCTATGTTTTTTAAATTATATCTAGAACAAGCCCTTAAAATATAAAAAGGAAAGTGTGAAAACATGGGAAATCTTTTACATAATATTTTATACATTGTGTAATGCTGATGATTTGAGCTCTCTGACTAGAAAATTATTAGAAGAATATAGAAAATGGGACATGGAACAAAACTAGATGTAATATTGGAAGATGGACATGTGATTGGAAAATATGAGGAATATAAATATCTAGGCTAGAAGATCACATAAAGGGAAAGAACAGATGAAGCTATAAGAGAAACAAATGCATTGGATAGAAAAGCTATAGCATTATCAAATGAGATATTGCAGGATTTTAATATATCAAAACCAATAAATATGGTATTGATATATAAGGAAGTGAGGCTTGTCAGTTGAATGAAAGAATGGAAAGATGATCATAGAAACAGATTATTAGCAAAGATCTACAGGAAGATGAAGGGAGAGTGCACAAACAAAAGAATTCCAGAAATAGTGATCATTGAAAGCACTATAATGAAATGACACCAGAATAAGATAATGCACAGAGGATGTCTTGGGAAAGGTTAACAAAAGCAATGTTAAACTGCATACCACCAAGAAAGTGAAAAAGAGGTTGTGTAAAAAGGAATTGGAATGAGAAAATATATAGAGAAATTAAAGACAGAAATTTGTAAAAAGGTTATTGATGGCCAGAGAGACATAGTGATTGGGAATCAGAAAATGTCAAGAGCAGTGTAGACAAATAAGAAGATAATTGACTGCCTTCATTCATTTGTTGTATTTTCACTTTTTTAAGTTCAGTATAATATGCATTTAGAAATATTTTATTTTTCTATGTTTGATCAGATTAATTTAGTTTTGTTAAGTTGCATTCAATAATATGCTGATGATTGTATTATTCTGTCAATCCAATGACTATCTATGATATGTTCTAATGTTTTGGATTTAATCTATAAATAATTTGTTTTAATAATTATTGGGGGGGATCCAAATGCTCTATTATCCAATAATGGAAAAATAGGTTTCAGATAAGTTTTAGTTTGTAACTTATGATATCTAAAATAAATATTTAAGTAACTTATAATTTTTATAATTAATACTTCAATATAGAGTGCATTTAAGTGGAACATAATAAAGATAATATCAACTTGCCACATAAGCATTGACTTCTCTCTCATGTTTGTCTTATTAAGACTATACTATTCAAATAGGTATCACTTTTTTTTATTTTATTGGAACACTGAATACAGTAACATTGGGAAATAAAATCACCACCAGAAAAGTTTGGCTAATACAGGAACACATTGGGCATTTTGAGTTTCAAAATATATTTTGCTTCCAATGATATAAGAAGAATTTTCAGTAACTCTTGGCTTGAATAGTTATGAACATGAGAATATAGAATAATTTAAATATCTTGATGTTGATGTGTAATATGGAGTCTTGATATATTGCTTCCACGTTTAACAATTTAAAAGTTAGAATATTTCATCACAATGATGTAGCTTCACCAAATAAGCCAGCAATATAAGTAAGGCTGTTATTCTGCCAGATTTATTTTGTGGAAATAAGACATTGATTTATATTGACATAACATAAAGGCATGGGAAAACTCTCATTTAAAGATGCTATATAAATTTTGAAAATACCATGGTCAAATTGTTGTGGTATGTTCTAACTTGCAGAATTAAATGATATAGAATTTACAATCGCAGAAACTTATCTTTTCTGCATTAGCACGTGAAATGGTTGATTTTTTATTGGAGAGGATAATTCTATTTAAATTATAAAAATTATCCCAAAGATAATTTAAAAGAAGCAATATAAGATGTGACTAAGAATAGAATACAATAAAAGCCTACAATTAAGCATGGTAGTGAATTCCCCCAGAAAGAAAATTGTTGCAGACAAAAGATAATTTAAAATATGGTGAAATGAATTGCTCATTTAAATAGTAAAAATAATAGTATCAGTAATAATGGAAGTGGCAAATTAGGAGGCAGTTGTGATTATATAATGAACATATTTCATTTTTTTAAGTGTAGATAGATAAAATGATAAAAGGAACAATATGTGTTAAATGCGGACATATTTTTAGTTTATAGATAGGCTTGCACAATCATCCCAAAACTTTAACTTTTTTCATTGCAGGAGTTAGGAAGGTTATAATCATTTACCAGTGACTGTTGATTATTCGAAATTAAAACAGTTTTACATCTGTTAGCAGTGCTGTTCCCCCCCCCCCCCACTAAAGAGCATTATTATTCTCAAATGAAACTCAGAAAAAAGATTAGATTAGGGACCTTATATTCATCGTTTTCCTACTGGCATTCATTTTACTAAAGCCCATTGAATTATTCTCTTTCTATTGAAAAGTGTATAATAATTTTTGTTACACAGTAACTTATGCTATTCAAAATATTTTTGCAATTTAAAGATGTATTAATTTCAGATAAAATATTAATACCAATTTTTATATCCTTAAGAAAATTTAATTTCTGGTAATAACTATACATTTTGCAGTTCAAAATATCTAGATCATAAAAATTTACGATAATTTTTATAGATGTATTGGGAATATTAAACTATTCAATTTACTAAACTTCGGAAACATCTATACTAGATGATAATAAATAAATAATACAAAAACTCTTATCAGATAATGAAAATTATGCTTCACGTATAAAGTGTGATAAACATGTTTTTTGAATTTTAGTTACTCTGTTTATCACACTTTATACTAGATGATAATGTTATCCAAATCCTTACATTACTTTCTGATTACTGGTCATCTCCAGAGGGAGCATTGGACTTGAGTAACCATATAACAATAACATGTTTTTTTTATATTTATATTATACTATTCACGTTAATGATTTAAAAGTTTCAAATAGCCTAAAGTTTTGAATTTAAATAAAATTAATTGTACAGTTATGCAAATCTAATCTTTTATATGTATATAAATTATTCTGGTTCCTCCTATAAGTGATTAAAAACATAGTCTTTGCAGTCCAAAAGAAAAGTCAAACCATAAAGTTACTAAATCTATTTAATCCATAGTTTTTCAAAAACATAAAAAGCTATTTAAACTTATCTTTGCTGTAAAAGATTATTATAATAAAGTGAAGACTTTTTTTTTTCTTGAAAGTCTTCACTTTAACATATGTGTGTATATTTATAAATATAAGTAAGAATTGCCTCCTTTTATGCAGAAACTTTTCCAATATGCATTCAAAGAGAACCGTGAAGATATTATTCACAGCTGATTGGCGGCAAAGGGCGGGTGGTATGATTTTTCCATCTTGCTTTACTTTTAGTATTGAAAGCGCTTAGCTGAATAAAATAAATATTACATGAAAAAAATCCAAATGTATAAATATTTACTAAATTATTACATTTAACTAATAATAACTAGATACCCGTTTACTAATCAATAATTGGATGGTTTGTATAGTTGGCTGCAGACCACTACAAAAGTGAATAAGCCTAATAGCAGTCTTATTAGTTTTAATTTATATATACACACACACACTTTTTTTTAAAAAATTATATTTTTATTCCAGTTATATATTTGTAATCATAGTGAAGAGATTGGCTATTTGATTAATCATTCATCAGGTTTTGTTACTAGTTTATCACAAGATGCAAGCCATGTTTGGCTATTTATCAGTGTTAAATAAATCCCAAGTTATTGAAGACTATTCTAAAAATTTGTCAAATTTTATCCTCTTTTTATTTTATTTTTATTATTGCCTATTTTTTGATAAATTTTTGTAATATATCATTCATCGTAATTCTTATGACTTTTGACACATTTACATATATAAAGCCTTTTTTTAATAACCTATGCACACACATACACACACATATATTTCAGCCAAAGGCACACATCAATGCCTGTATATGTGTAATTAAAATTAACAGAGTTAAGGATCAATATGTTTTTAATATTAATTATATTAAAAGAGAAATTGTGTAAAGTTTAATTGATAGATGCTTAATTAAATTTTGCTGTAATTTATAATTATATATATAATGGGTAATCATCACAATTGTGATATAACCACTTCAAGAAACTTCTTCATAGTATATAGGACTGTTATTTTATCAAATTTTTTGTATAGAAGGGAAGCATGGACTTGGTTTTTTATTTAAGACCACTTTATAAAATTTTGAAAATTTGGCAAGGTCATAAAACAGATCAATATCTTTTTTCGGCTTGATATTCAGTCTTTTATTATAAGGGAATGTCTTCATTTGTTTGAACATATACAGTAAACTTGAATATGGTTATCATGGAAGAGATACATCCATTTACATTGTAAAGGTTATCTTGAAGTTTTTTAAAGTAGTTCAGTATTGATTTGATTTTATCGGATAGATAAATTGATGAAAGAATCCAAGTGAAAGCTGCAACTTAGGCAAGATGTTTAAATTTTTTAAGAAGAAAATCTTATCGAAAGATGCCAAAGAAGCTAAAAAAACACTAGCACGATAAGTATGTAAGTATTTGTCATTCATGGTTAATCTGTATACTCGAACTACCAAATTCTTCTGTAATTTACTATTTTTAGTAATTTTCTCTCACGTTTATTCTTATGGAGTTTAAATTACCATATTTTATTTATGAAGATAATGATTCGATAGATATCTAATTCTAGTTTTATTCAAAATGGTAATACCTAATTGCTATTATTTTCACTGATGACTAAGTAAAAAGCTTCATTAGGAAATAAAATCTGTCATACCATTAAGATGTTATGATTGAAAAAGTCTATTGATTCCACTGATATAAAACATTTGAATTGGAATAAATACTTAAGCTTTCATTTAGTTTTATTTATGTTTTGTACAACTATAGCCACACTATTTTTATTAAAAATCTGTTTATATAACATTAAAACTTAATGCCAAACATTTTTTATTTATTTATTAGAAATAATAAACCATATATATACTATATTTTCATTAAAGCATTCCATTATCAGATTTTCAGTTGCAGAGTTGTGGGGTGGAGTAGTTTGAAGCCTATCCATTAAAGTGTGAAAATTGGCTATCTTAATATAAGCTGAACTTTGATTGTATGTATGTGTGGAGATGATAATCTGACCAACTGATGAATGTTGGTTTAGCGTGAAAATACATGTATTGATTATTTATCTTTTCAACATGTGTGTGATAATGTGTATCAGCAGTATGAGATAGCATGATGATTGAGGGTCATGTAAGTGGAGGTATGAAAAAGCCTGTTCTGTAGAAAAAATTCATATTTCAAATATAGTGCTTTAAGGTCTGCCAATACTTTGTATATGTATCTAAATGGACTATGTCCTGTACATGATGGGTCAGAGTGACTTGTGGTCAACATGGATAGGATGAGAAGGTTGGTACTAAGGTGGGCTTTGAGTATTCCATCATCAGATTTTCAAGGAAATGGATGGCTGAAGAGTTGTGGGGTGGAATAGTTTGAAGCCTGTCCATTAAAGTGTAAAGATTGGCTATCTTAATATAAGCTCAGCCTTGATTGTAAATATGTGTGGAGATGATAATCTGGACCAACTGATGAGTGCTGTTTTAACACAAAATACGTATATTGGTGATTATTTATCTTTTCAACATGTGTGTGTGATCAAGTGTATCATCCGTATGAGATAGCATGATGGTTGAGGGTTGTGTGAAAGTCTGCATTCAAACGCCCTATGTATTACATAAATAAGTGCAAGTATGAAAAAGACTGTTCTGTAGAAAAGAATTCATATTTCAAATTAGTAATTTCATTAACTTCAACTTATTATCATGCGCATTGAAGTAACAATTCTAACTAGATGCATTCTGAAATGAATATGATGTTTAAAACTGAAGAAATTTTAAAAAATAGCAAGCCTTTATTTTTATGAGTTGTTACTGCTTATTAATTTGCAAAATATAGATTCTGAAAATAATTTGAAAGGGGGGGGGGGTTGTATTGCACGTTAAATCTAAACTTTACATAATTAATAATGATAATAATAAAAAAGAGTACTGACATACAAGAATTAGAAATTAATGCCATTTTGTTTACTGCAGATTTATGAAAATGCTTTTATATAGATGGTTCGAACTATTGATTCAATTTTTTTCCTCTCATATATATATATTTTAAAGTTGAGTAAAATAAACTGCAACAGTTAAAAATATTAAACATGGCCCAGGGGCCAAGAATATGTAAAAACACAACTTTTGCCAACATTAATTATCTAAAAAAATTTTTTTTATTATTAATTCCTTATGGTTAAATTTTCCTAATTTTAAATTATATTTAAAACATTTCTCTTTAATTTAGACTATTTTTTCCTTTCATAAATATTAAACTTTTTAAAACTGAATAAAGAAACGCTGATTTAAATTTTTCATTTCAAAAGATATTTTATTCATTTATAGAGCAAGGTACATAATTGTGTATACAGGCAATAGTTAGAGCTGCTGTTAACAAGCATTGTCTGCAATGGGTCTACAGGAATACAGTTCAGATAGGAGGTAGGTCATCCCATCCATTTCATCACAGCAATAGGGGGAGGAATCAGTCCTAATAAGGTTAGAGGCATCATACATGGAATGAAACGGAATGTCTTGAAACATATTTTTAGTGTTCACAGGTCTGAATCACCAACTTGTCTGGGCAAGTCCTCTTGTCAATCTCCCTAGCCTTCTGTATGAAATTTATTAGGAAGTATTCAGGATGGTGGTTAATCCCACTTTCAAACAATACTTTGCAATGTATAGTCTGAATTCCGAGTTGACAAATGAAGCCAGCCATATTTTGGCAAAGAGCCCTTTTCAAAGGCCAGAGGAATCATTACACAAGCCAGGTCAGATACAGACATTTTTTTCAGAACCATGCCTCGGAGACGAGACCACAAATCACAATGGAACAGAATGTGGTCCATGGTTTTTTCCTACTTACCACACATTGAGCACAAGGTATCGATGTTATAGCCTCTATGATGGAATAAGAAGGACTCTGTGGAAGGCCGTAAGATTGACCTTGAGCAGGAATTCCACATACTTGGGCTCAAGTCTGAGGAATTGTGTCTACTTGGCAAATCTGGAGATAGAAATTGACAGCAAGATGGGGGTAAATATTTTATCCTCAAACATCAGTTGGTATGTGTCCCAGTAGGTAAGTTTTGACTGAAATAGGGAGCCAGAGGTCTTGATTCATGGCAGGACATCCGTCACCTGTTGTTGGATCCAAAGTCTCCTCAGTCTGAGTGGGGGTCTATTGGTAGGTTTACCCTTTCTATGGGAATAGGGCACTCAAGGTCAGAATGAGAATTCAATAGCCTAACCAGAATATTGTATGTTCTTTGAATTTGGAAAACCTTAATGGCATGTGAGGCCAGTTCATTCAGGGGTTTGGGCTTCTGTAAAATGGTTAAGCTGATGACAGGGATCCCCTTCCCCAGCATAGCTTCCTACAAAATGCCTCAACCCTTTTAATGAAGGTGCTGGTGGGTGAAAAGCCGGTCAGATAGTATGTGATTTTGAGAAGTACTACAGAATTAAGTAAGGCAACCTTGCCCAAAAGGGGGAGGTAAATTTTGGATAGTGAGTTAACTGTTTTCTCGATTTTGGTGAATAGCTTTTTCTCCATGTATCTCCTCATGACTGAGGGGGGGGGTGCAAGATGGAATCCCAGGAAGCCCTGGGGGGCTGCTTTGAATCTGCCTGGGATTTGCTTCCCTGTCAAGATGAGTTGTGAATTTGAGAAAGAGTGGAAAAGATAAATTGAAAGAATAAGATTTTCAGTATTTAAATGTTTAAGACAATAAATGAAAAGACATTATTTATTGAGATAATTTTGGAAAAGATTGAGCATAAACTATATATATATAGAGGAATTATGAAGAATAGGATTAAGAAATCTATGGAAAGTAAGAGGCAAAAAGTTAAGATGAAGCTGATTTTATCTAAAGTAAGGAAGTAGTTATGAATGACCAGGATTATAACCATGGATTGAAAGGCTTGAAGACATTGATGTGTAGAATTTTTCTTTTTATATCAGATGTTTACTGATGATGATATATTAATAGTTATCTTTTTGTTTAGTAATAAACAAGCATTTGATTATTCAGGATTTTTGTTTTTTAGAGCCAAATTCATTAACATATAATATTTTATCATTATTATTATTTGCTTATTTTAATTATTACTGAGTTTTCAGTATTATTTAGTTTTGTTGATATTTTAACAAATTCACCAACATATTCATATTCTAGATCATCACCATATTGGAATACTTATTTGTAGTGCCTTCTAACTCATTTGTATGATTGTATATGTATTTCCAAATGATTAATGTAAGATGAGATTTTAAAAAATGGAAATAAAATATTAAATCTTGAATTTTTGTAATTTTTTGCTCTTTTTTTTTTTTTTTAATATATTAAATAGTTTTATATATATATATTAAATGAAACATCATATGATATGATATTCTCTGCTTACATTAAGCATTTGTATTAGGAGCTGACTTCATTCTAGTTTTTCTGCATCAGAGCCATCTATTGTAAGCTTGAGTAAGCATGCACTAGATGATTGCATAGTCTGGGATTTGGATGTAACATTGTCATTAAATAAATGAGAGTATTATTGCTAATGTAGATATTGATTTTTTAAAAATATATGGTTGAAATCTACTTGTATATTTGCGCAAAATAATTATTTTAATATAATTTAATGTATGATCATCATTTTTAATACTAATTTTTGATTCTATATTTTTAAATTATTATGCCATAATACTAGCTTTTAAATTAATTTAAATTTTGAGTAAAGAGTGGGAATATTTTTACGGCTGTTGTGTAAATTGTATTCTCTGTTCCTTAATCTTTTATGGTTTGGCACAGTAGTGTGGCAGTGCTATAGATTGAATGGCTAACATTTCCTGGATCAAAGTTCTAAACCAGAGCTATAAGGATTTGTGCAGCCCATCTAGAGGTTTTGATTTTTTTTTAGTGAAAAAATAAACTGACTTAAATTTAATGCTTATAGATATTTTTATTCTATTATGAAATGATACTATTTATATTGATACTATTATCTGGTGATTATAATTTAAACAGTTGTATCTTATATACTGTTTCAATAAAAACTTTTATAAACACTGTAACTCTAACTAATGCTTGTACTCTCCAATAATGTAATATATTTACTATATTTATTATTTTGGATGCAGTTCTTGGATAAATATTTTTTTTAAATGTGGTTCTTGGGTTGCTTAACCCTTAATGTCTACAAGAAGTAAGTCATATTGCATAAAGTTTTTATATGCCTTGATTTTCCAGAATTTTATGATTTGAATGTGTGTCCATCTCAGTATGTTTGTAAGTGTATCTGTATTTTGCAAAAAAAATAATTAGTATGAATTTTGCTTGCATAGCATAAGTATTATATCTTTTATTTTGGGTTAGCAGTATTCTTTATTAGTTGTATTCCAAACATAAGTAATATTATTTGTCTATTTTTCATGATCTATGGTTACATTTTTATTTGTATGTAATGATTAAAATTATTTTTATTTGCGTTACATATTTGGAATCTTAACTATATAAAATAGGACATGGTATGAGATAATGCCTGTAGCTATTATGTTATACAAATATTGTAGCCATTGAAAAATGTACAGTAAATGTTCAAATTCGAATCTGAAATAAATAATTTAAAAATTAATTTTAATTGTTTTACTTATTTTAAATTTCCATTTGGAACCTTAATTATATAATAAAATAATACTCTTCTCATGAGTGGTATCAGACAGTGGTTATAGAGTTTATATTATAGAAGCACATTACACCTATTGTGGATTAAGATTGGACAGCCTTGATTTAAATTATCTTTAGGTATAGAGCTTAAGCATTATATGACTCTAGCAATTAATCATTTGATTATTTTTATTGTATGATTTAGCATAATGGTAAGTTGATGGATTTTAAGGCTATTTTTAGATCAAAGATCAACTTTATTGTCAAGCATTGGTGGCCGAATAGTTAGCACCTTTACAAGCAATTGTCCCGGGTTCGCTTCCTGGAGGATGCTGTGACACATGGAAAGATCAACTTTGCTACGTTACTTTTGATGCCTGAATGTCCCACGATTTTTCAAAAAGTTAACTATTTAATAAAATGGTTAAACTGATTAGGTTAGTTTAATTTAAGTGAATATTTGATGAATTTAGACTTGACATTTTGCTCAAACCATGAATTATTTGGGTCATGTCATGAGGCATATGATTTATTAATCTCTTGGAAAATTTGATGTTGAAATATTTTCAACAATAAGATAAATGGATTCATCATTATTTAATACAAATGCCGTTAAGGAGTTTGAAAAAACAGAACAGATGATGAACAATTTTAGAAAAAAACATTATTCTTGTTTTTGCATATGTGATAGAATTTTGATTTTTCAAAGTTTGTAACTGTCTTTTAACAAATAAAAAGTTCTTTGTTATGGCATAAGGATAGAGTAATGGATTTATGGTTAAAAGTCCATGGATTGCAGGCCACCTTGTCACTTCCAGTGCCTGAACACAAACAGCTACTCATGACTCCCCAAACAACTAATCATTCAATTATTTATTTACTAAATAAAAAGTCACTTTTTATTTGGGTCAGTTATTTATTAGAAGAGGACACATACATTATATATATGCAATGCAGTTTTTTTTGACTATTTGATCATATTTTGTAATATTAACAACAAGTATCTGATCAAGTGTATCAATTCCAAACAATTTTGTGATTAAACCACTAAACATCATATCACCATTATTCTGGCTTGCGCTGAATGGCACTATTATATGGAGAATTTTGCTTGTTTCAATTTTGAGTTTATAATTTTTTAGGATGATACGATTTTTAAATTAAAACACATTGATAATTTCAAAATTATGAATGCTAAAATGAATAAAAACATTTGATGAATTATAATTTATTCATAAAAATAATTTATTAATTTTTGTAATAATAATCTATTTTTCTTGCATCTTCTTGCTTCAAAAATGTTATTTTTTATAGTTACTCTTGTTTTTGTAAAGATGTATTGTCTTATTTCCTTAACGCTGACTTATTTTTAATCCCTTTTGTTTGCCACGTTTTCTAAATAAGTATTGTTTTTTTTTAAAAAAAATGCATATTAATTTGTTTGCTATAGTTGAACTTTTTTAAAAAATTTCTAGCTAGAGTTTTTTATTTTATTTGGTGCATTGTGTTGTAGTCGCACAGCTCATTATCGTAGCCCTTGCTTAGTTTTTGCTCCTTTTTTTATTTTATCATGTTGTTTTCAGTGTGATATAGTGCAGTTATCATTACACACTTATTAATTTTATCTTTTTTTAATCCAGAACATTTTTATTATTTTTAGAAATTAAAGAAGCTGTTCAGTTATATTATTAGGTACAATTAAATGGATGATGATTCCTTGCAATCACAGCATTTCTCCAGAATAGTCGACTTGGTTTTTCAAGACATTTAATGGCAGTTCCACTTTTGTGATGATGAAATATCTATCTTATTGCTAGTGATCTTTTTTTTTCATTTTTTTTACCCTAAATATTTTAAATGAATTATAACTTAATATGACAATAATATTAGAATTTAATCTTAGTAATTTACACTTCAAGCAAAAGTTCAAATCTAATTTAATTAATTATCCACATATTTTTCTTTCTGCTCATAAATTCTCAAAAGTTTGTACCAGCATCAGATTTCAAAGGCATCAATGACTTTAAAATATCCAACTTTCATATCTATAGGTAATCACAATATTTGGCTACGTTTGATCTTTTCCATTAATTTTATTGCAACTTTGTAGACTATCAGTTTTCAATAAAATCATTTGTTAAACCTTTATATATATATATATAACTTTATTGTCAATTTTAAAGGTAGCTGATATTGTTGCCCTCAAAATTTTTGTCTTTTATATTTAACCAAAATCCTGTAGTTTTTAATTTTGTTCTCTAATTTTTTTAAAAATGCAAAAAAAGTTATTTCTACCATTCTAAAATTTCACTTTTTGCCTTTATCTATTTTAAATATCCTCATTACATAATTGTGTATATATTGAAGACATAGAATGATTGCTAATTCTTTTATCAATTGTGAAAACAATCTATTTCATTATAATCTGTTTTTGCTTTTAGTCTTATATAGAGATTTCCTCATTATTATATCTTTTGCAACCTGAATGTTGTTAGCAACTTAATTTGATAATTTGCATATTTTAATTATGGCTTTTACTTTTATTGTTGACTAAAATAATTTCTTTGTTAAGTAATTCTATGCTAAGCATTTATTCATTTCCAAAGAAAATATTAATTTATTGAGACTTTAAATAGTAAATAGCTTAACAGTATTTTCAACCTAGAAGATCATATTCATAACACTTAATCACAGTGGCTGACACCCACATATAGTAAGTCAGTGGTGGTGTGAGTGGGTGGATTGCATATTTATGCATCTATATGATTGATGTTAACTGTGGTTGAATGATTTGGGCAGATTCATTATTTATCTGTTACTTATGAATATATGTTAATTTGAAGTTTGTTATATAATTACGATGATGCCATGTCTACTTTGGATTTTTAGTTTTCCATCCATATTTTACACAATTACGTCATTACAAATCATGAGCTAACTCAGTAATCATCCAAAGAAACGATGGTACTGTATGGAATTTAGTTTGTGTAATATTCTTATTCACATCTTTATATAATATACTGTGATATGATTGTGATTATATAAATATAGTTTGCCATATATGGTAGTAAGTCAATCAAATATGTTCATATTTTACAACCAGTTTAATATTAATAAAGAATGGTAGATCCAGATTTTTTTTAATAACAATTTATTCTGAAGTTTATTGTAAACAAAACTTGACTGCCCCCCCACCCCCCAATAATTATCAATGATATCTTTATTTAAATATTTAAACACTATAATAGTGACATGCGTGCCAATAAAAGTGTATTTAAACCAAGGTTGGCAACAAACGTATTAATTATAGTATATTTAAAATTGTATTACTGTTACTTTATTCATTACATAGTAGTGCCACTCAGCGCAAACCAGAGTAATCAATTGATGCAAGAAGGTTTGTGCATAAAATCCCTATCTAGTGCCTACTCATCCAATATCCCCAGACTGGTAACTGTGGTAAGACATCAAAAAGTGTGGCTACTGAATTGAGTTCAGATCTGTACAACTATACAAGCTAATGAGCTTGAATTAGAAACATTTTTGCATTTTCATTTTGGACTCAAAGCTTTATAGTTAGCTAATAAGGTAAAAGGTGGTTGCTGGAGGTTGCATTAGATCCTAAGATCTAGGCACAGTGCTCTCAGATCCAAGGCTCATAACTGATGAAAGCCACAAGATAGAAACTAGTCTGGGGATATTGAATGAATAGCACTAGATAGGGACTTTATGCTTAAATCTTCTTGCATCCATTGATTACTCTGGCTTGCACTGAGTGGTGCTATTATATGAAAAGTTTAGTCTCTATGTAAACAGCTTGTGTAAGTATAAAAAATAGTGATCATGTGATGTTTAATGGTTTAATTTTATTCATTAATGTGAAAACTACTTACTACTACATGTGATAATTAAGATATAAAAGAATTTATTATTAGGATTTAACTAATTACATTTTGATATAAATAATCACATGTATAATAACTGGTGATGGTGTTTCATAAGTTAAAACATATTTATGTATTGATTGTATATAAACTATGTAAGAATATCAGTGAAATCTTAAGTATATGATGTGAGACTCTAGCCATTTATTCAGTAGCCATTTATTCAGTATTTAAATACTGTCATATTAAGCTAACGATTCTGTTCATATCTGCATGAAGAATATTATTTTAAGCTTTTTAGCATTTATCTTTGATCCTACTTTCTAGCTTTCATCTGATAACTCTTGTAACATTTCCTGAAACTTTGAAGCATTATTTGCAAAAGAAGGCAAATCACCTGCAAAATGTAAATGGTTCAAACAACTTCCTGTATTTTTAGTTCTTTACATACCTATTTTCATCTACAAAATTGAAGATATATATATCCAATAGTTTAAATAATAATTATCTTCTTTAACATAGATGTAAAAGCAGTCATATTTGATATTTGAAAATGATAAGAAAGTCGAGAATGTAAAGTATTATTTATTGAAAAGGTTTAAATGAAAAATTTTTAAGAGCATTATACATGGAATTAAAATGGCCGACATGGAAGTACTGAAGGATAAAACATTTGATGGGCTTAATATAGTTATAAATAAATATTTTAATTAAAGTAAGCTTTAGTTTATGTTTGGGAAAAAGTTGTGTAGAAGAAAATTGATCAGAGATGATGATGATGAAGTTTTACAAAAAAAGAGTTAAGTTTTCAAATGTTTTATTAATGTCAAGGAAAGAGCGCTTGCTTTATTTAAAAATTGTATGTTATTTGAATTGAAATTTTTTTATTTTAAGTTTTATAGAATACATTTATAATTAAGTTCAGCAATCTAAAATTAACATTCATTAGGAAGCAAAGGAAATATTTCAGATGAATGATTAATGCTGTTTTAATAAAAGATCTAAATTCATTACTGTCTTTCAGAACTTTAAATCTGCTTCAAATAATGTTTTTCAATGCATTATTTAAAATACTGCATTTCCTTGTTTTATACATATCACAGAATTGTTACCACTGTCAGGGTTGTTGTACAAAGCAAATCAGCCATTAAGTCATAAGTCAGCTATGGAAATTTATAAAAATTGGTTGGCAGGGCTCAAAAAAAAAGTTATTTTGTAGGTTGTATTTTATGTTGAATGGATTAGTGGCCTAATGAATTGAATATTGTAGCATTTATAAAATCACCTTTTTGTATATCTTCAGTTAGACTTATTGTCAAACTACTTGGATTTATTGAAAGGCATTCAAATGTGGATGCATAATGCCACTCTCTGAAATGACAGATTATAAGATATCTGTAAGAGGTTTTGTTATTATTCTGCATTTCAATCATAAAAGTTTAATATTGTATGTGCTAGATTCATAGTTAATGCTTAAGAATAATACAAGACTATATAAATCTCATAATGAAAATGAAGTTCTCTATAGTTCTATTTTTTTTTGAGAATGTATATTCAGTTGTAACTTATTAGTGTATTTGTTTTTTTAAAAAATTTTTTATTTTATCACATTTATTTTATATATGTATTTAGTGAAACAAAACAAAATAAATATTTTTTAAAACATTTTAGAGTTATTTTTAACAATATTAAAGAGAATTTGAATCCGGACTTTCAAGTTCCCTGTAGTCATCCACTCTATCCAATATAACTGATATACATGACCACATATATATGAAAAAGATAAATGATCTATACATATTTTATGCTCAAACAGCATTCACCGGTTGATCCCTACATATATATATATATATAATCAGTGCTCGATTTATATTAAGATAGAAAATCTACACAGTTTAATGCATCAGCTTCAATCCTCTCAATTCTCTAATTCTTCAGCCATCTATATCACTGAAAATCTGATGATGGAATTTGCTTAAAGTCCTTGGCATGGTTAGAGGCATTGAGCATACCCTCATCAGATTTTCAGTGATATGAATGGTTGGAGAGTGGAGAAAATTGAAGCCAATTTATCAAAGTGTGTAGATTTGCTATCTTAATATAAACCGGCCACTGATTATAAGTACAAGTGGGAGATGATGCATGTTTTCTTTTTATTAGTTATTCACTTTCCTCTATTGATGAAACCTGCAGCTACAGATTGTTACTATTGGGTGTGGAAATCATAAGTAGTGTGGTTAACTGCAATGATAAGGTATGGATGCTCAGAGTTCACAGAAAGCATTAACTATGGATTATTGGAAATATAATAATTCTTCAAAAAATTTGATGTTTACTTGAAAAAGCTTACTAATTGAATGTTTGCATCTATCAAAATGTCATGCAAAGTTCGAAGCACTAAAATATAACCCTCTTCAATTACGGCAAATTTGTCACATTTAGTTCATATTCTGATATTGTGAAGAATTAAAACTTATTTTATATATAATTAAATTTTCTTTTTATTCAATGGAAATTGTATGTTTTTGATTATTATTGTATTTGCAATTTGATGTTAAATAGTTATTATTTCCTTTAACTTGTTTCAGCCATTGATTTTATTCTTTTATAAAACTTTTATCTGATTCACTTTTGAAGTTTGGCAAAAGTTTTACTAAAATATCAAACTTAATTTTTTGTTGGGATCACATTAATTACACTTTTGAATATATCATCCAGGTTATTTTTTTTAATTTATGATGGCTTTCATTATTTACCTATTTTTAAGTGATAATGGACTAGGCACATAGATAAGTAAGTGAATTAGGACAGTTCAATTACTAGAAAACCAAAAGATAAGCATTAAAGAACTTAACTTAATTGCAAAGGAATACTGAGATGAAAATGTTTTTTTTAATCATTATAGAAAAGAAATCTTCTAGCAGGCATTCTGTATTAAAGGCATTTCCCTGTTGATACTTTATGTACATGGCCTGTAGTGCTAGGAGGTTGTCAAGTCACCAGCCAAGGTAGCAGTTGGCGGCTGAAAGTGGAGGGTGCTAAGAATCTATTGTGAACCCAGGCTTCCATTTAATGACAATCTTTTATTTAAAAACTTATAATTGCAGACCGTCTTCAAGTGAAGGAAGATTGGAAGAATTGGAAGATCTATCTAATATTAAATCAGATATTATTGAACTTTGTAAAGCTAGAAGAAAAGATGATGAGGCAATTGATTTAAAAAGTGAATATGTACAAATGTGTTCTGCAAAGGCATGAATATTGGAAGTGCAAGTAAAGTAGGATTTATTATAAATAAAAAGTTAAAGATCAACATTGTGTAGATTAATGGTGTATTAGATGGAGAGGCAAAATTATTTAACTTAATGGTAGATATCAAATACAGATAATTTAGGTTTATGCCTCAACAAATCTTCATACAAAAGGCTTTTGATCAAATCACACGGGAGACTTTAATGCTAGAATTGGTAAACAGTTGAAATATGAAAGTGCTGTGGGTAAATTTGATTAAGATGATAGAACTGTGGAGGATACAGATTTAAGAAGTTTGTAGAAAAAGAAAACATTTGACATTGCAAATTCTTTCTTTGATAAAAATGCTAAACAGAAATGGACATGGAAGCATCAAAATAAAGGTACAGCAGAATTAGATTATATTTTGCCAAACAAAACATCTGTTTCAAGATTGTTATGTCCTTAATAAATTCACCACAGAAAGTGGCCATTGATTAGTTAGATGTAAAATACATGATAATGCATACTAGAGAGAGAAAAATTATTAAGAAAAACAGTATTCACAGTTGATATTCCTAACCTTCAGAAACATTCCAGTGAGTGTAAATTCGAACTTGCAAATAAATCATTTTCAAATATTAACATATTTTGAACATGGTTCAGATTTGAACAAAATCTATAGAAAAATAACCTACACACTTTTCAAAATTGTAACAAAGATAGCTGGACAAAAAAAAAGCAATTGGCCAGTAAAATTTCTACTGAGACAGAACAGTTTATGAAGAATTTTGGATTTGGGCTGGACATATTGTTAGAAGAGATGATAATAGATGGACAGTTGGAATCTTAATTGAATTCCAAGAGATAGTAAAAGTTCTATAAAGAGATCACTTGTGAGATGGAGAAAGAGACCACATGTGAGATGGGTGAAATAAGGAAGTGTGCTATGAAAATGTGGAGAAGAGAGGCTAAAGATAGAAAAAACTGGATAAAGAGACTATCCTACAGTGGATCGGTAATGGTTGAAAATGATAGTGATGATGATGACTATATATATGTAGATTTTTTTAAGAAATAAGTTATATATACCCCATCTATTTTTAAGATACTATGGCAGCATTACTGTTACTTGTAATTTCTAAATGCTATAAAATAAAATAAAAGTAATAATAAGAATAAATTATGAAATAAGATATTAGATCAATAAATTTTAAAAGTGTTTTAGAACAAAGTTAAACAAAAGTAAATAATATTTTGTTTGCATAAATAATACCATTCCATGGACTGGTATATATATATTTTTTTTTTGTAGTTTGCATATGATCAGCTGGTGTCATTGTAAAGTGAACCATAAGGGCTGTTTCCACAGTCTGAGTTTCATAGCCTGTTTGTTTATTGAAAGAAAAAATGTTTTTACTTTGCTACATACTTTTAAAAAATGTCAAAAATTAGTGACTTTTAAAAAGTTATATACATGGATATGCATTTTCACTCATAAAAGTCTACTTTTGTTTGAAATATTAATTATGATGTATTTATTAGATATTTTTTACAGTTATTTATTGTAACAATTTTTATTATTTAGTCACTATAGTAACTAATTTTACTATTGTATTGTCATGTTCTAATTATTTATGAAGCACACCGGCAGTACTCTTTTCCATAGGTGCTTTAAATGTTTATAATAGCCAAATGATATAGTTTTTTTGACTATAGAGGGAACTCTCAAATCTTGACACAAGATAGGGACTTTATAAAGATAAGAATGGCTATTTTATCTGTAGCCTAAATTCACATTTATATAGATCAATCTGAAGTATCTTGATTTGAGAGCGTGAAAATATTACTCACTTCACATTTAAATCTATTTCATTTTTGATAAATTAGCACACAAAATTTTGTGATTTATGAGTTAATGTTGTAATCCTAATAGAAATATAAAAACTAATGTAATATTCTAATTATTTATCAGGCACTCAAGTAGTATGTAATTATAAAGGGAAAGACGTTAAACTTTTCCATAGGTGCTTTAAATGTTTATAATAACCAAATGATGTAATTTTTTTAATATAGAAGGAACTTCCCAAACCTCGGCACAAACATTTATTTTCCCAATAGTTCTGCTTGAAATTAATTTATTTCCATTTATACTTACACCGTAGCAATTGCTAAGATTGCATCTTTCTTTTATGGATTTCATTGGCAGACTTGTCTTTCATTCTCTTTCAATACATGATGATAGACTTAAAAAATTATCCTGTAATAACACACTTTCATTTTTCTTCTGTTTAAATTGCACTTGCAGTATTCCTCAGAGATCTGTCAATATTTTTGTAATGTTACATTATGTTATAAATGGTTGTATAATTGCACATAAATATATTGCATAGGTAAAAACAATTTAAAAATCGAAAAACTCATTAAATTGTTTAAATTGTTACACAGAATAATTATGTACCCAGTGATCATTTGAAATGCAAAAGTAAAATGTATTTCACATTGATATTTAACATTTTATAATTCACATAATATTAGTAAATATTTATGAATGTCTGATGAAGACTGCATATTCAGCCGAAACATAAATAAAAAAAAATATTTGAAAAGTACAAGGGAAGGGGGGAGGGTATATTAAAATGAGCAATGTAGGAATAATGAAGATATTACACTGTCCTATTTTTGTTTTCTAAATCATCTGTAGATCTTGTTGCGATGATATAGGGCATTTTAGCTTTAAGAAAGCTTTATAATATGCAGGCATCATTTTGTAAGAGAGTGAAATATTTTTCTTATACATTGAAAACAACTTTTGCAAAGTATTTTTATGATCCTATTATGATTTCAGTTTTCATCTTTTTAATGACGATTTGAAAGAATTTACACTCTTTTTGAATTGCCTTGATTATGAGATCAGACACGTGTCTTGATGAAATATCAGGTGGCTAGTCATCATAATTTCTTGTTGGCAAAAAACATACATGCATGCATACTCGTGAACTAGTATAACCAATTGTTTACGCGTGTGTGTAGCATAGTCTTGTGAAAATTTGTGTTCGTATATATATATGTGTATATATGCCTGTTTTGATTGATTACGCTAATAAGAGTGATTATTTTTTGCTGTTAAATTGAATTCTTTATTTCTATTAAGAACTTTTGGAATCATACTATTTTCAGTTATATGCTATTTTCTTTACCTCATGTTTTTGGTTTACTTTTAAGTGCACTATGATGATGATTATTATTAATACTATTTTATTATGATTATGGTAAAAAAGTTTTTCAAGGGAAAAAAAAGAGAAGACAATCCAAATTTTATTTCATTTTGCTACTTTTAAAGATCAATGAATCCTTATAGTTGGATTCAGTTCTCCCCTCCACCACTTCCCAGTTTATGACTTGGTAGGAAAAAGCGAAATTATTTTTGCCACTTTCCTTTAATCAATGTGGAAGTGTTGAGATAATTAACTGGCCTGGGGTTGAAGGAGAAAAACTGGAAGCAGCCGAGACAAAGGAAAATTGTACTCATTTAGAAATTCATTTCACAAATATAGCTGGAGAGATTAAAAATATACAGATTGTGTGTGGAATTGACAGTATGTTTAATTTTAACGGGGATATTTTCAAAGAGTGAATTAAAATCGAAATCATTAAGGGCTACTCCTTTTCAAAGTAAAGGAATAATATTTTTATTTGTAATAATAATAATGACGGGAGCTGCAAATGGTAATGCTATTGAAAAAGTTTTTAATTCCCAATTTTTTTTTTTTAAAAAAAAGTTTAATACAATCTTTTCACGTCTATAACATGAATTAGTTTATATACTGTGAAAATACGATGCAACAAAGGCATTGAAATGCAAATCATTTATACCAATATGTGAATCTTAAGAGACAACTTGTGTATTAACAAACGCACTTATTCTCAACTTTTGTTCTTATCATTGCATCTTTCACCTTAGCCCAATCATATCTCAGTTTTACATCAGCCATACTTGCACTTTCTATTTCATCATTATTCTCTCAATTAATTTTATGAATAAAAACTTCTGAATAAAGTAAATGATCCCTAACATATATTTCTATATGAACCATCAGCATTCAGTTGAACCAGATCATAACCTTTTACTTTATCTTGTCTCAGTATATGTCAATATCAATCGTTATAATTTAATGTATAAATGCCAAATTTTCTGCATTCATACTTTTGACAATAACCTCTTTAAATAAATACTTTAATGATTATTAACAAGTATATATATATGCGCTGTATGCACAGATAATGAAGCTAGAAAATATATGTTTAAAAGCGAAATTTTACTAAAATATAAAACTGTTAAATTATAGAGCTTAGCGCTTTCAAGAGACTACTTATTCTCATACTCATAGCTGCTGTTGTTATTACTGCGTTGTAGAAATGGAAATTTATGCAAATTGATGCAAATGAGTTATAACTGCCATTTCCGAGACAGTGCAAAGCATTCTTTTCTAATTGATGGACCTGGGGTCATTAGCTATATGAAACGCCTCTCTAATTATGCGTTGGGCATCGTGTCTTTCGGAGCATACGAAGCTGGCAGAGGTGCGTTCAAATTTACGGCCTGATGCTGTCTCGTGTTCACAGAAGATGGAATTGCCTTCCTGCTTGGTTTTAGTTTTATTGTAGATATATTTGTGTTGCCCTACTACTAATTATTTCTTAAATTAGAGAATATATGAGTATGTGGGCTTGTGTATTTTCATAGCTTTTATGGCAAAAAAAAAACTATTGGTAAGATTTGATGTTACTGTTTTTATATGAAGAATAAATGTGGTGTTTTATTGTTTTGATTTAACAGTGTTCTTCAGAGGTCAAATGTTTAAACATTTTTTTTTTAAAACTACTCTTATCGGAATTTCTAAGGTGGTACATAAAACATCATACATTCTCCTAGTTGCATTAATGACAGTTCTCTCTCTATCAGTCTACTTATGAATTTTCTAAGTAAGCATGAATAATCAATAGATACAGATGTAGTATTAAACAGGACACCATACTAGCTGTTGGTTTTTGTCAGCAAGAAGTATTGGATTCCACATATCTAGTCAGAAACTAATTATATTGCTTGATTGATGGGTATAATTTAAGGATCCTGCTTGGAGAAGGGGAGTACATTTTTTTTTATAAATTAAAATTTTCACTTCATTATTGTCAATTTTAGCTGTAGAAAGCTCTCTTGGAAGAAAGGCCTTTCCAATAGTTTTCTATAAAGATCTGTTTTAAGCTTCCATCCCACAACCAGCAAATTTTCTTATTTCATTTCCTATTTTAAAATACATCTCTTTGGAGGACATTTAATCAACTTTTGTTTATAGCAATTGATTATGATTCTTTTTTGCACTGTATGTTCAACTATTTCTACTGAACTTAGTAATTTTTAGAATTATATATGTAATATCCAGTCTGGGTTGTATCCATTTGTTTCTTTTATCGATTCTTACTGTTTTTTTTCTTATTATAAGCATTTTACTTAAATTGTTGAATTTTTTAAAGATAATACAACACTATTAACGCTTAATTTTAAAATAACAATTTAGTGTTATAAAAATTAAAAATTATGAGAACATTAAAAAAAAAGATGTGTCAATTTAACAGAAAGATGCACATGATTTTTAATTGCAATAATGTATTTTTTTTTAAATATTTAATTAATAAATTTATGCATAGTGTAATTTAAAATAAAGTAAAACATTATTAATATCAAATCATTGGTTTCAGCAGTTTGTCAGATTTGGGAATTTTTTGGATTTTAAGAACAGGTCTTTCACCCTTTCATAAATCCAAACTTTACTTAGGTATATATAAAATAGATAGATCACTCAACTAGATTTATTTGTAAATTTTTTCCCCCTTTAATTTTGTTTACAAATGCAGGTACAAAATAATTTACTAGTAAAAGTTTTAAAATCATGTCTGACAATTTTGTTTGGATAATTCAAGTTTTTGAATAATAGATAATCTTATTAAAGATATTCTATCTATAAATGAAATTCGTTGAAATGTATATTTTTATGGTTTTTTATATATATATTTAAAATACGGTATATATTGATTGAACAATTTGAATTATCATTTCTAGTCCTTGAATGTTAGCCATGTCCTGAACAATTAGTCATTTTATTATTGCCTGTGCCAGAAGTAAAGTTTTCTGGATAAAAGCTCAACCTGTTCGCTTTCAGTCTCAACATTATTTGATTAAGTATGCAACAAATAATTTTGTGTGGCATTTACTGGATCAAGAATTAAAGGTTCCTGAATTGAAAAGCATTCTTCCTTGTACTTCACTTTAGCTGACCTTCCAAATGACTGACCATGTGGCTTAAAATAGAATTACCAGTAAAAAAAAAATATATTTTTTTATATGTCAAAGTGTTGACCGGGAAGTGAACCCAAGCCGACTGCTTGGAAGGCAGCTACGCTAACCGCTAGGCCACCAACGCTTGACAGTAATAAAAATATTTTGATTATTTTTATTCATAATTCTCCACTTCCTTCATATTCACATTTTCAATAATTGCGACTTGATAAAACTCTACTGGGGAGGGGGGGGGTAAATAAAAGTAGAAATTAATAAAAACAAAAACAAATTTTAATTTTTTAAGTTTTAATCTGGAAAAAAAAATAGGCTGCTTTATATCTTTGTAGGCAATTAAGTAATTTGAATGTATGAATTTAATAGCTAGCTTTTTTTTTTTTTTTAAATACATTCCATCAATAATTTTCTCCACAAGACAAATGAAGAATACAAAAATATTTTTTTTAAGAGAGAAAAAAAGAGAGAATAATTTCACATGTATAAATTTTAAATAAATTTGTTATGTATATACTATATATAAAAGTAAAAAATATTTGTCCTATATATATGTTAAAAATTGTATATGGTATTCTGTCTTTTTTATATGTATAATTTTAAAATTAAATTATGCATAAGCATGTGCATATTAAAAATGTCTGCACTATATATATATATATACTGTATATTAAAAACATACATGTCATAGGGTTCATTACTAACCATACATTTTACTATTGTTGAAGGCTTGAAACCAAAGATTGTGGATATGATAGAATCACTGTATGTAAAAGTGGTATAATAAATTGTTCAGAAGATGAGAAATTTGAAAACCTATTAAAAAGATTTGAGTTAGCAAGGTTTACTTTTTTTAATAAGAAAAAAAAAGTTTTTACCTTTGAAAAGATAGAAATTGAGTTCAGATTCACTCATAAATGGTAATATTTGGAATAGGTTTTAAAAGGCTGATTCAGTATAAACTGCCCTGTCCTGCTGTATGGTGTACTGTGGAGAATCTCCTGCTAATAGGTCAACAAGAATTAACCATCATACCTATTTATGTAAAAAGCAAAAATAAGTCACAAACACAAATCAATAATTGTCGAACATGATTTGGTACAGGACACATTTTTTTCTCCCTTGAATATTGAAACAGTTTGCACAGAGAAGGATGATAGACAAATAAAGTTCAAAGAAGCATGGGCAATTGCAAGTGTCCCTCCCTCAATTAACAGAAAAGACTATTGCATCCCACTATCAAAGAAATAGAACATAATTTGCATACAGGAACAAATTTATGTATTTCTTAACCACTACATATTTGGACTCTCAACTGTTAGGTTTTGCTTTGCACTATGATTCTGATGAGAATTCACTGAAAGCTAACTTAGTGCTATTAGATAAAATTTTTGTTGTCTTGTAGTTTTCATATTAACTTTAATTTCTCATGTTTCTGAGTATTACATAACTATATGAAATGAGCTTAACATTAGATATTTACATATTCAAAGAATATTAAGTACCAAAAAATAAAAAAAAAGACTTTTATTTAGAGATTAATATAATAATCTGGAAATTTATCCCTTAATTAAAAATAACTAATTAACCATTTACTGTCAAATATTGAAACTTTAGTGGCTATTGAATGAAAATTCTAAATTTGTTTGTGACCCGTAAAAATTTTCAAAACTTATCCAGCTCTGACTCATAGTTTGAATCTTTTAAATAATTTTTTTTTAAATGATTGAATGTTGTAAGAAGAAGTGAGAAGAGAAACAGGTAAAGAATTCTACAATCAAACATGTCAGTAAAAGCATTGCACAGTGTAAAGTGTATTAAGGAAAAGTAAGATGGAAATAATTTAAGAATCAACAGTAGTTATTGAAATTTGTTTAGAAAACATCGTAGCATCTTCATAACAACTGATCAGCAATTGAATGATGATGTGATGGAAATTAAAGTAAAGAAATAAGAGACATATCATTGATTGTCTGAATTACTTTGAATAATATTTAATAAAAAACTGAAGTTGGAAATAAAAAATTGACAAATAAATACACTGCTTATTATAGAAGTAAGAAGTAGGGCATCATATATGAACCAGTAGGTATGCAAGTTATCAAAATTTACAACTAATCATGAGTTACAAATGTTTAAGGAAGTCAGCTATGCTTTCCGTTAAATGGAGCAATGTATTACAGCATTGCAACTTATTCCGGAACTGATGATGCATAGAAGATATAGTGTGCAACTGTTGCTTCATGTCAAAAGAAACAATATTACAGTGTAACATATTCAAGAATTGATTATGTATTGGAGATATGGTCTATAATCATATTAAAGAGTATTGTCTGCAATTTTATCATTTCATATTAAAAGATGCATTTTTGCAATGCAATATATTTGAGAATTGGACATGCACAGTTGTCTGCAATTTTCTCATTTCATTTTAAAGAATGCATAAGGGATATTGTCTGCAACCCTGTCAGCATTTGCATATTTTATAAAGAAATGTGATTTAATATTGAATTAAATATTTTCTATGGATTGTTATTCTAATAAAGAACAGAAATAATGAAGTTTTATCCATGTAAACAGAGTCACTTTGCATTTGATGTTGCCAGGAAACTATCAATTACTACTAATTGACTATCCTCGAGGCTAATTAAGTTTTTTTCATTACCTATAATAGATGTGATAAGATGTTGTAGTATTTCCATCATCTATCAGTAAATGTTAAATGCTTAAAAAATTTAAAACTTTATTTAAACTTTTCAAATACAAACAACTTGTTGTAATAACACACAAATAGAACAATACAGGTTATTAATTACATAATGAATAGCATTTTTCTCCACCGTTTTTTTTAACTTTAAAAAAGCATCAGATATTTTTTTTTAATGCTTATATTATTTATTTAAAATAAGTATATTGATACCACTTTGAATAGCTTTAAGTTGTTTAAAGTGATGTTTTTATTTTCCACATTATTAGTAAGAAACAAAGATAAAAAATTAATTAAAGATTAAAATTAGTATTGCTGCAAGTGTAATTAAAGGGTGGGAATGTGATTGCACAAACACACAGTCTTATCGTTCAGATAGTGCAGATAGAGTGATGATTAAATAGTAAGGTGCCATGATGACAGAATTATATAACAATTACGAGAGAAATATTAACAGAAAAAGTTAAATTTATTATCTTTAACAGATAATGGCAATACATGTTTTTATCTTATTGTATGGCATAGATTCAATTTGAGATGGTAGAACAATTTTTGTCAGTAGTGGCCCTAATCAGTATTATTATTTAGTACTATTTACCCTTTTTGCATTTGTTACTCCAATCTGCCCTTAATCAGAGAACTTCACATACATATGCATATACATGCCTAGCAGCAAACACACTGATGAATTAAGTACCAAACTAGAGCAAAATTATATTTTCATAGTTTTTAATGCTACTAATATATTCACATACAATGTCTGAATAATGAGATTGAAAATCAGATTAAAGAAAACTGACTCACATTGAATAAACATAAGTTTTCTCAAAATAATACTGCACCTGTCAAATATAATAGTTCAACTAAGTAGAGTGTATTTGATAATATTGAAGATTTTCTTAAAGTTGTTGTCTGTTATATTACTCCATGTGGTTTAGTGTATTTGTAGATTCAGTAGTGGACTCAAAAATCTTGGATCAGTTCTGAGGGAAAGTATTAAAAAGTAACAAAAACAAACATAATTTAAGTTTGCTAACTATGAGAGATTGGGGTATTATATGTGGGCATATCATGTTACCTTCCCAGCACTTAACCATATGATTATTTTTTTCTATTAGTTTACTGTAATTCTCCTCAGAAAAACTACATAAAAGTTTTAAAATGAAATCAGATATATATACTCATCTATCTGCAATTCACATATCTAAATGTATATAGTCCCAAATTTTTTATTTAATTTATTCTTATGATAATTTTCTGTTTTTTTTTTTTTAAAAAAAGCTGTTTTGTTAGTTTAATGCAATTGCTAGTTTTTAATTGCTTCATATAAATTTTATGTCTGAATGAACTCATTGCTTGGATTAGATTACAGTTATCTTTTAAAATATACTTTATTTTGTATTAGATTACTACTTTGCTGTTTCATTGCATGACCGACATGCACTACTTTTTATGCTTAAATTTAAAAACAAAGATTATTGCAGTTTTTATTAAATTTTAATAGATTAATAATATATATATATAGTAGGAATCTTGTGTAGTAATAAAACATTTTCCTATAATATTGTGTAAAATTTTTAATTTTTTGTTTGTCCTAAATATTTAAAAGTGCATCGCATGTAAAAGTATGACTTCCCCCTCATTAGAAATAAAGACTTCATCATATCAGTGGTACTATTCTATAAAGGCTGCAACCTCTTCAATATAAATGAAAGTGTTTGTTTTATTATCACTATTCTTCTAAGAATCCACCTTTTTTTATATTTGTAATACAATAACTGCTTGATGGTATTTTATTCAAAACTTATTTTGTAGCAATAGTTGTATTTTGCAAGCATCAGTTCAGTGAGGACTGAGACTAGTATCAATAATGGGATACTGTACTTAATGATGCAGTTGCATTCAACGCAGATTGCATCAAATTTTGCAATCTCTACAAAGATGGCTGTCTAGTGGGATAATATAAAGGGTAGTGTGATTTACATCCAGTTGGGCTGCAATATTGCAACCAAAAAGAAGTCAAGATTTTGAGCATTTGAGCCCAAAATAGTAGATTTTGTGATAAAGTATTGTTTGTGTTCACTGCCAACAAGCCATTTCCTGGTGACTTGTAGGGGAAATATGAAGATAACTGTGACATGTAACCTGTGCAATGATTATGAAGAAACTCAGGGTCATATTTTTTTCAAATGCCATTATTTAACCGATTTAAGAGTTAAGATAGTTGAGAGTGTCAAACATGGTTGTAAAGAGAGTCTGAACTTTGTAAAGGCATTAGAAAATGGTAAATTTGCTGCTATAAGAATGTCAGTTTTTATTCTCTTTGCACTGTGGATCACTAGATGTGACCTGATTTTCAGGAAAAGTATGCTGGATTCATGGACAATTTTTATGTGGCCTCAAAACCAGGGATTGTTTGTTGGCGCACCCTGATAATAATGAAACCTGCATGCAAAGGACTAAAAACAATTCAGGAATAATAGACCGAATACCAGTGCATGATGGTTAAAAGAGAATGGGCACTAAAGGAGATGGCATACTCAAACTACACATAATGTAAGAAGAAATATATCTTTTGTTCACCTGAATAGACATAAGATTGCGTGAAAGATCGAGAAGAGTTTACTACCTGCAAGCTAAAAACATTAACCCATAAGAAATTAAAGTTACTATGCAACAAATATTGCCTCAACCAAAGAGATTGCCAGGCAGTTAAATCTAGTGGAGTTTAAAAGAAATTCTAAATTAAGCAACGATGAGGCCTGGCCTCTAAAACTGTCTTTGTATATTAACAATATAGACCTTTTGACGAGCTTCGACCACAATTGAACTGAATATACCAAGCATGAAGAATGATGTGACTGGGCCTTGGAAACTCTCTAGTATGAGTTGTTAGTAATTCATATATATGTTTTTTTTTGTAATCATTTTGAATAAAGATATTTTTACCTAAAAAAAAAAAAATACTTTGCATGTTGATTTTTTTAATTTTATTTTTGTTGCTGCAGCCCACCTCTTCAAATTTTTAAAAGTTAGCACAATCTCATATTAAAATCATAATTTATATTTTTTAAAGTCAGTGCATCGACATTCATCTGAAGACTCCAGATTAACCTGTAACCATTACTGTCTAACTAAGAATTTTTAGATAATCATTCATCAACTACTATTAGATGCTAACCAGTTTGGCTGTCAGTTTTTTAGCTGAAAAAATTTTAAGGTTTGACCAGCCACATTCAAATCTACAGCTGGAGAAGCCACGAGACCCTTATATTTATCAGTGCTACAAAAAAGTGAAAGAAGTTTATAAAATTGCATACCAGGCTATACATGTTGAAATAATAAGATTATAATCTTTTGAAAGATATTTCTTTCCAGATGTACACAGGAATATCTCAAACATTCTGATTACTGCCCATCATAAATGTTTCTGTATTAAATTGTATTATGCGACTCAATAATTCTATTGGATTTTAGATTAATAAAAAATCAAAACAAATTTACTTGAATGCTAAAATTGATTTACTTAATTTTTTACTGTCAAGGAAGAATGAATAAAGAAAGGAATGGATTAAAACAAAAGTTAATTACATATCTGGAAAAAGAAATGGCCTCTGAAACAGGGGTGACATTTGCGAACCCTTCTTTGTATGAAAATTTGACACATCTATTATTTGTTTTTTAGATATGAGTATGTAAGGATATTTATAGTAAAACAATAGTAGTTTTAATTAATGTACAAATTTATATTTCCTAATATTTTAGTATGATGCACATACGATTTGTATGTGGAATTATCTGTTTGTAAAAATTAAATTCTTTCCATAAAAAAACAAAAACAAAAAAACTTTATTCCAAAATTAAGAGAATTTGTAGAAAATTTCATGACCGACAACATTTTTTTTGTGACTCCCTGAAGGGTCATGATTCATGCATGGGTTACACACCACTGCTTTGAAAAAATCTATTTTGAAATGGGGAAATGAAATAACAAATTTTGTTGGCTGAGTGTGGGGTGATGTTTTAAAAGCAGATCTTAGTAGAAACTATTGGAAAGGACTTTCTCCTTCAGTGGGCTTTCTACAGCTGAAAATGACAGTAATGAAATGAAGTTTTTAATTTATAAAAAATTGTACTCCCTTTCCAAAAGAGGAGCATTGAACTATGGACATTCAACAGCAGTATAATTGATTGCTGGATGGATATGTAAAATTCATTGATTTTCATTGACAAAAACAGTAACATCAAATTGTTTTCCATAGTATAGTTTGATCCTGTAATTTATTCCACGAAAGTAGTTTTAGAAATACTTTCAAGTCATATCAACATTTCTCTCTTTTTTTTGTTTTGTTTTGTTTGTGTAATAAAAATAAGCAAATATATATATATATATATTAAAATTAGATTAGTATTGAAAGATGATGATTATAATAAATTAAAATGCATATTAAAAATATTTAAAATTAGTCATCATCTGAAGATTATATGACTATTTACACAAATGAGTATGGGTTTATCATTATAACTACCATTATCAATCCACTCTAGAATTGTCTCCATATTTAATCCAATTTTTCTTAGCTTTTCTTTTCAGACAAACAAATTAATGAAAATATTATATCTTAAATACTTGTATCATGCATTAACTAAAACATTAATCATTTAATAGTGGTTGATAAATAGCAAGAATATGAAGATTTCACTTTAATGTGAATTGGTCAAATGAGTGCAGATGTTATATAAAGAGCTCGCAAATAAGCTCTTAGCAAGCTTTGCAGAATATCCCTAACCCTAGACTGGTTTCTGCTACTGGCTATGTCAGTGAGGTGCCAAGATATTCAAGCATTCGATTAAAAATATCAGGACGAGTCAGCACTTTATCTAATGGATAACTATTAAGTAGAGAATCTGAAATTTTCAGACATCCATATGTCTTCCAATCTAGCTACCTAACTTAAATAGCCATATGGGATTGAACGAAGTTCAGATAACAGATACACCATATATTAATAGTTTTAGCAATATAAAATCACTAAAGCTTTAATAGCAAAAAATAAAATTTCAAAGAAATCAAGTCAGATGTCACATGACCTAAATTAAACAAGCTGTATTCAAGACTTTTATTTTATATAGCACGATGTTTTATAAAGTGTAATACCAATAAGCTAATGCACATGTGCTTTCTAGTTGTCACTATATAAATGAATACTCCCACTTTTTCAAACACAAGATAAAGTCTTTGGGAAAAGATAGAATGAATCCTATCTTTTCGACCCAAATGTATATGTATGGGAAAATCTTAAGTGTTTGGAAATGAGAGCGTGAAGTTGTTAATTGATCACTTTAAATTACCTTTTTACTACATGAATGAATGACACCCGTGAAATTTCTAGAATTTACGATACATCATTCTTATTAAATTAAACATATGTAAACAAGACATTTATTTTATATAGTGCAATGTTTTATAAACTGTAATACCAATAAGCTAATGCACATGCACTTTCTAGTTGTCACTATATAAATGAATACTCCCACTTTTTCAAACACAAGATAAAGTCTTTGGGAAAAGATAGAATGAATCCTATCTTTTCGACCCAAACGTATATGTATGGGCAAATCTTAAGTGTTTGGAAATGATAGCGTGAAGTTGTTAATTGATCACTTTAAATTACTTTTTTACTACGTGAATGAATGACGCCTGTGAAATTTCTAGAATTTACGATATGTCATTCTTATTAAATTAAACATATGTAAACAATACATTTATTTTATATAGCGCAATGTTTTATAAACTGTAATACCAATAAGCCAATAAGCTAATGCACATGCACTTTCTAGTTGCTTGTATTATAAATGTTATATAAAGAGCTTGCAAATAAGCTCTTAACAAGCTTTGCAGAATATCCCTAACCCCAGATCGGTTTTTGCTACTAGTGTAGGATATTCTGCAAAGCTTGTTAAGTGCTTATTTGCAAGCCCTTTATATAACATTTGTAATACAAGCTCGTTTAAATTAGGTCATGTGACATCGGACTGGATTTCTTTGTAATGAGTGCAGATATATGCAGTAAAAAATGTAACATAATGTAGCCTTCATTTTTAGTAGGGAAATACAATACTTTTTCATATATTAAGCCAGTTATTATCTTTACTTTTTTAATATTAATTTTAATTAAAAGGTAAAGATGAACCATGGGCTGAGTCTGTACACGAGTTTGGAGCCTCTCCAGTGGTGAAGGCTACAGTATATTGCAGCTATATTTTTTGGGTTTATAATCGCTGCACAAGAATTTACTACACCAATCTAGATTTAGTTGAGATTTTTATTTTATAACTGATAATTGTTAGATATTACTAACTAATGATGGATGATTCAGCTTCACTGGCTACCAAAAAGAAAAGAAGCTAAGTCTATGAAAGAGCTGGACAAAATTCAATGTCAGTCCTGTCTTTTACTTAAATCTTGGGTTATGGTGGGCATGAAAAATGAATGCACTCATCATTGACCTAGAAGAAAGCTTTATTCATTTAAATGCAAATAAATAAACGATGCCTTTCAAATATCTTCTAAAAATCTAAACTGTATTATTATTCTTTTACTTATTAATATTCTTATAAATAACAAGCTACCTGTAAGTTTTCATTATTTCCAAAATGTATCAAAAATACCTAACCAAAGGCTTAATGGCAGAGCAAAATTGTCCCCCAAATATGAACTGATTCAATATAACACTAACACATCCCAGGTGTTTAGAGAAGAGTGCATTTTGTCATGATACAAATAAATACATAAGATATAACCAAAACTGTTGTTTATTGACTTGGCTGACAAAGAAAAATAATATATATGACCTCCTAAATAAGTCAAGTAGAAAAAATTAGTAAATATTAGGCATGAAGCTTTATAAACAAAAAAATTGTCTTTGCATAAGAATAATGTCAAAATGTTTTGTAGTAATACAAAGACAAACTTTTCACTCTTAATTTGTATATGGAACCATAAAATTATTAGATCGGAAAATGCACTCTAAACTTAAGTGATTCTCTTAAGTTTTTTAAACTTTTATTTAAAATAATAGCACATTATTGGAGTTCAACTTCCAATCTAATAATTTCAAGATTTTCAGTGCTTTATAATAATAGATACGAACCATAAGAATTCCAAGCACCAAAATTGATCTTGGGATCTCTGATTTCTATCAATTGTGCTAAACCACACAGGGCACCATAAAAGTTCTTGACAGATTCTTTTGATTACTTTTTGCAAAGCAGCATATTTAAGAGATGAAACTTTTTTATAATACATTTATATTTCATTATAATTAAATGTATTTTTTAATAAAAACATGCCAATTTCTTTGTTTTCTAATTATTTTCTAATTGGTTGTCAAATATTTATTATTAAATTATTAATTATGGTAATTTCCCCATTAATAAAATTTGATTTTGATAATTACATTATTTGTCACAGTTTTTTGTAGTTTATTTGAGTTAAATAAATATTCTGTAATCTTAGAGGAATATATATATGTAATTATCATAATTTTACTATACGATTCAGATTTTGGAAATTTTTTTTCTGTATAACCGTATTGATCATTCAATAAATAAGTAGCTTAGAGAGTAAAACAGAGTTTAAAAACAGCTAAATTATCATCAAATGGCAATTGGGAAGCTGTCAAGAAATATGCTCTAATTTTATTTTGGATTCAAATTGCAGATCACAGATGGGGTAGACGGATGCACTATCTCTGTACCATAAGACCTTTATCTTTAATCATATATTCTTGTAAATATAATTCCCCAGATTTTTAATTTTATTTAGCTAAATCTCTTTGAATTTTATTATCTTCAAAATTAAGTTATAATTTTTATGGGTAATTATATACTATGATCCAACAATATATAAACAATCTTCCATATGCTCATTTTCATTATAAACCTTGTTTTATTGTACGAACCAAATTTCTTTTCTATTATCCATATTTATCATTATACATCTCAACTTATTTTTCAACAATATCTTACGGTATACTGCCCAAAGGAAAATGATTATCGAATGTTGCGAAAACGTATATGGAGAAATATAATGATATCTGTATAATTGATACAGGAAATTAGTTTATCCATACAAATAAGACACGATTTATAATAAAAAAGATTATGTGAAGGATTATTTAAATGTTGGAGTTAATAGGCCATTTTTGTTAGAGAAAAATAGATATTTATTTGCTTTATTAAATTAGTGATAATTAAATTAATGTTTTTCAATGAATTTTTGTTGTTTTAATAGAACTGTTTGCTTTAATATAACTGTCTTTGTCGCTCACTCTCACTATAGTTAGTGTTGTTTATTGCTTGCTTGAAATGTGTAGACTGGTTTATCAAAGTGCAGCTGTTTTAACAACATAGCCTGGCCGTATTTTCTTTTTAAACTTGTTTTCCTGTGTCCCTGTAGGTATGAACCAGATGGTTTTTTTTTTGTTAATGACAGGATTGAAAATGTTAAATCTGTTCACTTTTATATAAACTGTTTTGAATCACATACATTTACAATATATATGTATGCATTTAAATTTTTTCTTTTTGTTATAAACTACACCAATTCTGAAAAAATGCTATTACATTATTATTATATAATAGTATTGTTTAGAAATCTATATCTGCTTTTGGGCAGCAAACTTATTTATATATAAATACCCGTAAGGCCTTTTAAAGTTTTGAAAGCAGATCTCTAAGGTCAGATTTTGATATACATTTACAGTATATTGTTTGTCTGAAGGCCTGTGATGGTGACATTTAATTTAAAAAGAAGTCAGTTTTTATTTATACTCTTTCAAATACTTTCAACATTTAGCAGTAGTACACAGGTTTATATAGACCACAATATCCTCTCTTCTTCACGAGTTAATAGCTGATCAATGATAATAGAAGCAAGGGGCATGAACCAGACCTTTATATTCATGAATATTGAATTTAAGATAATAATTCTAAACAATTAGAATCTTTTTTCTAAGACAATAATCAGTATAAATTTACTATACTTATCTCATAATTGTCCATTTTTTTAAAGGGTAACCCAGATTGGTAAATGGTTTCCAAACATTATGTATTATTACACTAGATTGTCTTATGGAGGTATTTGATTGCTTTTTTAAATATCCCCCCTCTCAACACTCATTGATTAATACATATAAAATTTATCATTTTAAAGAAAAAAGAGATATGTCTAAAATAGAAGTTACATATGGACCAATGAAAAAAACTTACGGCAAATAACTATATAAGCCAATCTATAATAATTGGAAACCATTCAAAACTTTGCTCTTAAAGATAAGAGGAGAAATCATGTCATTGATAAGCATATACATTTTTTACTGATTATTGATTTTAGCTGAATCACCTAATTATTAAAATATTAGCTTAAATTTAATATTCATAAATGTAAAAGTTCCTGATTCTATCTCTGGGTTAGCACTGTCTCTGGTTGGCCAATAATGCTCTAAGAACAACAACAATCATAACAACAATAAAAACACCATTCAAAATATTTAGTGTATTATTATTTATTAATAGTTAAATATATTTTGGAAAGATATGAGGTTTGATTCTAAAATCATTTAACAATTCAAGTAGATGATGAAAATGAACCAACATATATAACTACAAGGTACAGTGTGTATGCAATGGAAATAAACAGTCATAGTTGATTATGCAGTGAAGAATATCTTCACTCATGAACGAAATGTGTAAGTGTGTTATTTGAATGTAAGAACGAAAAAAAAAAGTTTATGGATTTGAAAAGGAATTATAATGTTTATATAAACCATCACCATGAGATCAGTGGTAACCCACCTTTAACTAGAATCATCTAAGCTGGACAAATCTCAGTCTTAATTAGTCATCTAAAAAGAAAACTTTTCACAGTTTTTAATTGCAAGCGGTGGAGTTTAATAATAACAATCAAGGCATGGTATGAGCAAAGTAAATGAGCATGGATTGATATAATCGTCATTCTATTGGTTTGTTTTATGATTGTATTTTTTGATGATGATTGAATCATTTTAGGTGGCAACAATTCTATAGAATTGAGTTCAATTTAAAGGTGATTCAAAGTAATATTTGTGTGTGTCTCTGTGTATACTCTGCATATGTAATAAATGTTATATTTATATTAATTTTTTATTGAGAGAATTATTTTCATCTTCAGTTATTGATACATTTCTTTATTTAGTGTAGGATTTAAAAAAAAACAAAACAAGATAGCTAATGTCAAATTATAAAGATTCAAATCAGAAGTTAGTGTACCTTAGGAACTCTATTAACACATTCAGTTCTGCTATTGTATGCATAAATTGGTTTATGAGGTATGTTTGCCTACATGTATATCAGCTGGAAATTTGTTATTTCAATTTTGGAATCATTAAGTACAATGACAATAGGTAATTGTGATTGGTTAAGTTTATTATTGGATCTGGAAAAAAAAAAGGATTGGAGTCTCACGAGAAGCCATTTCTTATATCATAATTCTTTGGTTGTTCGAAACCTTTTTTGGATCTGAGGGAGAAAAAGTAGTTTGAAACCTTACAAGAAGCTTTTTATTATACCATAATTCTTTGGTTAATTGAAGGGTTTCTTAAATGAATATATAGATTTTGATTTGGGTCATATCTCAGATGGAAAACTATGTCTTGAATTAGTGATAAATCTGATATGCTTAATAGCTTTTTATATATCTTCTATAAGGAAACTTGAAGAAAAATTATTAATTGCTTTACAGATTTAGTGGAGTTTATGAAAAGATGAGAAGTCACTGCAAGAAAATAATTTGAGTGCTCCTGCTATATTTTTCGTAGTCATGTATGATTGCATATTCAGAAATTCAGTATGAACAATTTGTGTTCAAATAGGGAGGTCATGTGAAAATGGAAAACAGGCTTCAATTCAAAGACCATGAACTTTCAAAGAATATTATGCTACTATGCAGAACACTACATATGGCCCTATTTTATAAGAGTAGCAAATACATCAATGAATTGCATTTCCTTACCAAAACATTGCATGATCATCATTTCATATGCTTGCATGCAATGTTGGATAGGTTGCTACTATTATAAACTGCATTTCTTGCAATTATATTTACCACTAATTCATGGCATCTATTAATTACATCTATTTTTTAAAACTCTTCATCATTATAGCACAGATTCAGTTTGGAAAGCTGCACTACTGTAATATTTCATTTAAAGATTTTTTATTATTTCTAATTAAAAACATATACAGAATAATTTGATGGAAACCAAATTAACTTTTTATAGCAGCACATACTTCTCCACCTCCATCTCCTTTTTATCTTCCTCTTCTTTATAATAATAATCACCACCACCACCATAACTTCTAGAAATAATCCAGATAGCATTTTTTTTTTATTTATAAAAAAGATGATCTATCATTTGTTTGGTTTTTCAAGTTGCTCAAAGGCACTTTCATTATTGTGGTGATGGTATTCAACCATCTCATTGCTGGTTATCCATTCTTTTTATCATCATCAACTTCTTGCAAGCACTACACATTTTTGTAATAGATTAGGTCTCATATACAGCCTTCTATGTTTGTCATAATGGCAATTGTGTTACAAAACAAATTATGTTTAAACACAAATATAATATGTAGGCACTATGATTATATTATACTATGGTCAAATTTTATTTGATATTATTTATTTAATACTTAAGTTTTTTCTTTTCTGCTGGAAGCAATTCATCAAGATCCATATGATTCTCTTATATACCTTTCTCCAAATAGTATACGTTTTTTTTTAACTATCATCTTTCTCCAAATAGTATGCCAATATTTAAAGTTTTTTTTATTTTAACTATCATGTTTCTCTCAAAATAAGACCCCACCAGAAAATAAGCCTTAGCACGATTTTTCAGATAATATAAGCCCTACCCCAAATATAAGACCTAGTTAAGATTGTCAATCATATTCATTTGTATGTTGAAAAACATGACAGACATATTGAGTTATAAAGTAATGAATGTATAAATAAATATAAATGTAGGTAAATAAATAAATGTTACTCAAAATTATTTTGTAGGCAGACTTATGACTAATCTTTTTAATGAACTTGGAAATACAATTTTATTTTTCATTTATCAACGTGTCTTCATTCAATCTGAGTGAATTCATGAATTCGTCTTCCATTTGACACCCAACCGTGTGTGTATATTGTAAATAAATCAACATTGATATCTGAAAAGGCTGAAAGTTATTACTAGCAGATGATCTTAGTTTACAAATTAATCAAGCCTGCTTAATGTTTCATATATTATTTTAAATTAAATATTACTAATTTTAACAGCATGTACGTAAATAACTTTTAATATTCTCATATATAATGAGAATGTTCTGTGATATGATTATAATCCTAAATGTGACATATTCAAGGAGTAGTAAAAGTTATTTAAGTGCTATTAAAATTAGTAATATTTAATAAATGTAGATTTTTGTACATGGAAAAATATGATATCCCTGAAAGTAAGCCCTAAGTTGTCCTTTGAAGGAAAAATTATTATTTTTGGAGAAACATGGTATTAATACTCATTATATTTAATAAAAGTTTGTTTATAAAACTTTCACATTTTAATTGCATATAATAAAGATGTATATGAGAGATTGTGACCTGGGCCAATTGATGAGTGCTGGTTCAGCACGAATTGCATCTTGGGGATCATTTGTCTTTTATTATATCTTTATTTATATGTATTTAAAAAGAATGGGGAAGTATGGAGATGTTTATTATATCTTTAAAATTTTACTTTGGAAAAGAAAAGGGCAGAAAGCCATAATTTTGTATTATTTCTGAATTAATGTTGTGAAAGTATTGTATCGATTTCATGATTTATGGAAACAATTGTCTTCCAAACAAATTTAGTTATGATTTTTTTAGTTTTGTTTTTAATTTTTGTATCTAAGATTAAAATGTTTGGAAATAAACATAATTATGTACAAAGTGAAAAAGTCAATATATTATAAAAATAGATTTAATAATTATCTTATAAATTTAAGTATTTTTAATTAATATAATTCATGAAAGATTTTCTTTTTTTTTTTTTTTTTTTCATGTGTCAAAGCAGCGGCCGGGAAGCGAACCCGGGACAACTGCTTGTAAGACAGCTATGCTGACCACTCGGTCACAATGCTTGACTTTTTTTTTTCATTTTGTTTTTGCAAATTAATTCAACATTTGAATTTTAGTACAAACAATTATCTGAGAATTATCCTGATATAAATTGTTCGGGAGTTTATTGATCTTATATGTAGCAGAATATGTAAGTAACTGCTACGAAAACAAAGTACTGTATTATAAATTGTAATGTAAGTTTAAATAAAGGAATGGTTTATTGCTAGGGAGATCACAAGAAGCTTGAAGTATCTAAGATTTTAGGTCTGAAGCCATGATTGGTGAACGTTGCACTAAAATGTGCAGGACGATTTACATTTTATTTTATTAGGAATTATTATGTTAAATACTTTTATATGAAGCACGAGATAAATTAAAAGTAGTAAATATTGTTTAAAAATGTTAAGCTATATATATATTATAAAGATTTAATATTAAATTGGCAAAGATTTGTTTCACATAAAAGTATTCTGAATAATTTTTTCAATTGTGTGTGCAGAATTGATAAAAGCATTTAAAATTTTGTTAATTATTTGAAGAACTGTCTATATTGATAGATAAAATATAAATTTTATTGTTCTTTCTTACAAAGCACTGGTTCTCAACATCCTTTTTTGTTAATTACAGCCGTTTCAAGTTTTTTGTATTAGAATCAACATTTTTCTGATCTTTATTCTCTAGTTTTCAAGATATCATTTTGTCTTGAGTTTGATATTTTATTCATGAATAAATTTTGAAAAATTAAAAATAGAGGCCACAATCGTGCATCTGCAGTATTTGTGGCATACTTGGAATTTTGTCTCCTTATCACAACTCTTAATGATTGGGTGCTACATATCTGTTTTCAGTGTAACATTACTGCCAGTGCAGGAGGGTGGTATTTCATTTACTGATTCTCCTCTCAGCAATACAGTGGATACTCCAGAACTGTTGTTTCAGCTTCTATGGAGTGTATAGACTAGGGTCAACACCAAGTAAGCCTTGAGCTGGGGAAACCTATTTAGAGAAAGACAAGGATGGGGCTAATACTATCTTAGCACAACCAGCAACAGTATAAACTGCTAGGGTCTGCATCTAACTGATTAGAGAATTATGAGACAGGAGAAGTGAAAGTATGTGTATATCAACACAGTTCCAATGACCATCTTTGTTATAGGAGTCACTAAACTGTTCCGGCATTCTTCACCTCAGCTTTTTTGGACTTAAGGTGCTTTGTGGGCAAGAATAACAGTATCTTAGGGGCCCACATATGATGAAAGCTGTTGCCCGAGCAGTTTAGTAATGAATGTGGTCATTGAAGCTGCGTTGATATATGCATACCTTCACTTCTCCTGCCTCATCATTTTCTAATCAGCTGGATGCAGATCCCAGCAGTTTACATTGTTGCTGAGTGGGTTAAGATGATGCTAGCTCCACCCATGTGATTTCTCTAAATGGGTTTCCCTGGCTCAAGATTCATTTGGTCTTGACACTAGGTTATAGACTAAATGGTTGTGTATTTTTATTTTATTTACTATCATAACTTAGTATTTTTTTAATTGATTAATGGTACCCCTATATTAATATTTTTATGACATATTATTTTAAGTATTTTTTCTTTTTTGCATCTTAAATTATAATTTATATATAATAATGTAAGATTTTTGAAGAAACAAAAATTATCAGTTCTAAATCTTTACCTCATAATTTAAATTAACTTGTAACTTTATATAAATCATTTTCAGATTAATAAATATTATTTTAAAATATAATTGAATTTTTTTTTTTTTAAATATGTTTCCAAAAAAAAAAAAAAAAATTTAAAAATAAAATAAATTTATATTTTATATTTTTAATAAAATCAAAACTAATAAATTAATAATAATTTTATAAAATAAAAAATTTATATAAAAATATTGTGAATAATTTTTATATTTATGAAATGTAAGCCACAAAGTAGGCAGGCTCATACTTCTATGTAGTTGTTTTATGCATTACATGGAGCCTTACAGATGTAAGAAGTCCTCAATAGTTAAATAAGATTTTTAGAATATTTTTATTCTAATTGGCATAAATATGGTTCCAGCGAAAAGTATTGATTGTGCAAGAATAGTATCTGTAGAGTGAAATCTGCTACAATAAGACTTTCAGATAACAAATTTTGCAACAAATACTTTTTCTCACAAAATTAAGAATTTCACAAGACATGCAATTACTTACAATGAACACTAGATAGCGGATATCATAAGTGACCAATTTAGTTTACTTATTCATGTAATAGTATCCTTAGCAATGTATTTATTATTATTATTATTATTATTATTATTATTATTATTATTATTATTATTATTATTATTATTATTATTATTATTATTATTATTATTATTATTATTATTATTATTATTATTATTATTATTATTATTATTATTATTATTATTATTATTATTATTATTATTATTATTATTATTATTATTATTATTATTATTATTATTATTATTATTATTATTATTATTATTATTATTATTATTATTATTATTATTATTATTATTATTATTATTATTATTATTATTATTATTATTATTATTATTATTATTATTATTATTATTATTATTATTATTATTATTATTATTATTATTATTATTATTATTATTATTATTATTATTATTATTATTATTATTATTATTATTATTATTATTATTATTATTATTATTATTATTATTATTATTATTATTATTATTATTATTATTATTATTATTATTATTATTATTATTATTATTATTATTATTATTATTATTATTATTATTATTATTATTATTATTATTATTATTATTATTATTATTATTATTATTATTATTATTATTATTATTATTATTATTATTATTATTATTATTATTATTATTAAAGCCAATTACAGCTTGCACATACAATAAAAGTGAAAATAAAACATATAACATAAAATGAAAATATAAATGTATACATAATAAAGTAAAATTTAAAAGACAAAATCAAACTTCACATTTCAGTTTAACAAGTTTACAAAATTTCTTATAATCAATGTCACACAGATTAAGGTTACTCCCAATTTGATTATATAAAGAGGGTAACCTAAATAAAGGAGAAAATTTAAGAATATTAGAACGGCATGTTTGAATCTGATATACACAAGTAGACCTAGTATCATAACTCAAAGACCTAACTGAGATAGTTGAAACTATATCTGATAAAATAACCTGTTTATTAACAATTTTATAAAAATATTTCAAATCCCTATACTTTCGTCTAGATGAAAGATTAATCATTTTACCCTCCCAAGAAACATATTTGAAAAACTTCTTTGAAATAGACTGCAACAAGTTACATCCTTGCAAAGAACTAGGGTTCCAAATTATTGAACCATATTCAATAATAGGAAGAACCAATGAAAAAAACAATTTCCGCTTAGTATCATTACTGAACTGATAACCATGTCTAAGAATGGCACCCATAACCTTAAAAAGCTTTACCAACAATCATTTCAAAATGAGGAATAAAAGATCCATTACAAGAAAACATAATTCCAAGATCTTTTTGGCATTTAACTGAAATAATTTTATGAGAATTGATATAATAATAAAACTGTAAAACTTCAGATTTTTTGGAATAAGACATAAAGGAACATTTATCAAAATTAACTGTCATATTATTTGACTGACACCAAGCACTAAAGTTATCAATATCCTTCTGAAGGAGAACACAATCGCTCACTGATACAATTCTTCTAAAAATCTTACAGTCATCAGCATAGCTTAACAGAAAAGAATATCTCAAGCAATCATTAAGATCATTAATGTAAACATTAAACAGCATGGGTGCTAAAATACTACCCTGTGGAACACCTAAATTGCATTCAAAATTAAATGAAACTTTATTATTGAATTTAATATATGCTGTACGACTACATAGAAATGATTGAAACCAATATACAAGTTTATTAGAGAAACCTATTTTATGTAATTTATGAAGTAAAACACTGTGATCAACTTTATCAAAGGCTTTTGACAAATCAAAATAAATAACATCTAGTCTTTGACGATCTTCAATAGCATGAGCTATATGATCATAAATTGTCAGTAGATTACTATCAATTGATCTATTAGGACTAAAACCATGTTGAGAAGAAGAAATTATCTTACCCACATCTGAAATAATTTTATTATAAATACATCTCTCAAAAATTCTTGCAATGGTATGCAAAACAGAAATTGGTCTATAATTAGAAACACAATCTCGATCACCATTTTTGAAGATTGGAACCATTTTAGCACATTTCAAAACACTAGGAAAAGTACTGGAATTAAGAGACAGATTAAAAACAAAGGCAAGAGGTACTGCAATAAATTCGGCTAGCCCCTTATAAATAAAAGAAGGAATATTATCACATCCTAAACTAGAGTGAGTCTTAAGCCTCCTAATAGCTACAATAACATCTTCCCTAGAGATATGATCAATTGTACATTTAGCACTAGACAAATTGCCAGGAAATGTAATTTTAGAATCAATTCCATGTTGTGAAAAGTATAACTCTGCAAAATGTTTAGAAAAATCATCTGCATTTAATGCAGAACCGTGAGTCATTTGAACCTTTTTCTTACCCAAGCCTGAATTATTAACAAAATTCCAGAATTCTCTAGGATTAGAAGAAATATTAATTTCAATTTGTTTTATATACTCTTGTAAATCTCGTTTATAGATATATTGAAGCAATGGATCTGAAGTCCAATCCATGCTTCACATCTTCCTATAAACTTAATTAATATTGTAGACCTAAATTAAGTTTATAGTTCAATATCAGCAGGGTTTTGCATTAGAGTTAAAAATAGTTATGCTTATTAAATGTGTATTACAGTTAAATATTTTATTTTAAATAAATTTCATTCTATTGATCAAAATTGCTTAACCTATTAGTCAAACATATATATACATCTAGCGTATATATATGAGGTAATGCAAAATTCTGCTGAGATAAAATGCTTATTCTATTGTAAAATAAAAATATATTGTTGTTCAAATTTTATTAAAATATTTAGTATGATTTGATTTTGAGATAAGCCCACCAACATTTCTGAAAGAATGTATATTTTAATTAGTGAGTCGTTCAAGTCTAATTAAAGATGGCATTTTCTTTCTTGCTTTTTAATTAATAGAATTCCAACTTTAAAGTAAGAAAGTTAGAGTAAAAAAATTGAAGTTATTTTTAGAACGTGTTGTTTTAAAACAAAGCAGCAAGGGGGGGCTTATCAAGATCTCAGATCATACAAACAATGGAAGGTAGCTGTCAGAGAAAGTATAAATAGTAGGGAGAACAAAAGAGATAATTATTCAGACTTTTCTTTTTGAAGGAGTCGTTTGATTCTGATTTTGCTTGTGAAGGCGATTTATTAAGATTTTTCTTGCTGTTTTATTTCCAAGCTTTCTGGAAAGTGCATTCAGATTTCTCTTGGGAGAAATCCGTCAGATTTTGCTTCACATTTAGCTTGTGCTTCAAAAAAAGTTATACAGCTGTCATTTTCAAACAATGGAGAAGTTGGAACCTGCTCCAGTTAAAACCAACCGTATTTTGAGGAAAATGGATATGCTTGGCTAGGCAAATCATAGCTTTGCCTATCCCGAGGTTCCTAAATACCATCCAAAATGCCTTAACATCCAATCAATAACCATATGAACTCTATGCCGTGTCTGGAGAACTTTTCATGGAAGCCATACTTCATATTTTCATTGTCCGGACAAACACCTATCGTCGGTCGGATCAAGCCACGGACGCCGTAGGGAACATCACGGAAAAAGGACGGTATCGTATCTCCTAAATTAAACTATCTCGTATGCTACTTTTGATTCATATTGTTTTATTGTTGTATTGAAATATATGTCTTGCTATGTAAACATTTTATGAATTAACCTTAAATATATTTTGGGATCATCTAGCTATATGTAACCTTTTTACCTTCGCTATTCTTCCTTACTAACCATTGTAAATATTTAGTATTTCGTTGCGGTTAAATTTAATAATTAATTTTTTTTTGTCATTTGAAATCACTTTCCAATTTTATTTATGTTGTTAATTAAATCCAAGTCAGTTTCTTTTGTGTGCCAACTTGATCTTTTTGATAACACCTCTTTTTTGTCCGCCATTAGCTAGTCACGTATATTTGATTTAGCTATATACGTTCTAAGTTAATTTTAAACCCGGTTTTTAGCGCAAAGCCATAAGAAATGCTTTGCGAAAGGTTTTTATTATCTATCGTACTTTATCGAGAAGATCGAGTTGGAATTTTTTTAATAAAATTGGGAAGAAAAGAATTTGACCGCAAACCTATTAACTTGTTTTCTTTTTATTGTCTAATTAGTTTGTTGCAGTAATTTAGGGGAATAGCGGAGGCCATTAAAGCTTTATTCATATTTTAAAGCCAGTAATTAAACATTATTTAATTATCAAAAACTTGAGTTTCTTAGTTATATTAAATGCTTTATTTTTACTTTTCAATGATCCAGGCACGCAAAACGCAAACACCAACACATCTTTTTATGTACTTTACACATTTAGCTTTTAGCTCTTTAGGATTTCCCGTCCATGTCTCTACCGCTGTTGCTAAGCTTTGTGGCCGGTTGAAAAATAATTTATGCGTGGCTCAGATGGTGTTGTTGGTTCGTGAATTAGCCCCGAGAATAGGCGAAATAGGGCAGAGGTTATTATATTCTTTATTTAATATTTCGCGTATAGTGGCCTCGAGGTACTTTCGCTTAGGACTCGAACTAGGTTAAACCAGCATACATAATCTGACTGTCACAGTAGATTTTTTTTTTTCCGTAATTCTGGACGCCCATCGTGTGGCTATTCGAAATTTTCCATACCCTGCAATGCCCTGTATAACATTTGTATGTGTGTATAATGTTTTTTACTTTTTTCTGTTTTAAATTAATGAATAATATATATGTAGATTTTTTTTCCCGGGTTTGTACACACATATATATAATGTTTTTTTTAAATAACACGAAATAATTGTTAGTTATACGTGAATTTTTTTTTGCTTCTAGTTTGTCGCAGTGGGACGTATGTCATTTTTTAAAAAAAAAAAAAATTACTACCCTGAGAAGTTAGTTTTAGTTGAATATATTTATATAAAAATAATATATGTATAATTTTTCCAAGTTTGTTTCCTAACGTGAGCTAAATGTCATTTTTTTTAATTAATTAAGAAGTTAAATGTGCCATAAGCTAAACATTTTTTTTCCGAGTTTGATATATAGAAAATGAATATTTTATAGTTAAAAAGTTAACACGCCGTCAGTTGTTTTTTTTTTGTGTGTGATTAGAAAAGAAGATTTCAGAGTTAAAGTAATTTTTTTTCCCTAATGAGTAATTCCGTCATGGCCAGTACGCCATATTTTTTTTGTCGTATAAAGTAGATAGCTTCGATAAGGCGGAAGTGTCAAATATATACCCACCCGCCCTCCCTTAAATTAGCTTTCGTACTTTAGATTGTTTTTAGTATCGCTCAAATATGAAAAAGTTTGGAATAATAATGTTTTTTTTCGAAATATAGTATAAACGGTAGTGTTAATATTTTGAGTCAAAAAAAAAAAAAGTACAGTACATAATAGATTTTTATTTTCCGTTTGGATAAATTTTTGTAAATATCTTAGATAACCTTTTTTTTTCGTTAATAGAATTTTTTTTCATAGATTGAAAGCTTTGATAAGTCAAAATTACACGTGTCATTGTATGGTGTTAACAAACATTTTTTTTTCACTTTCTCTGCATTTCGTTTTTATATAAAATGAATGCTATAATCATGCAAAATTCTCGTTCACTGTTAAATATTTTGTAATTACGTGTCCTACCAAATATAAATTAAGTTTTGTTTCAATACTAGCAAACTTAATTTTATCTTTATGAAAAGTAAATGCGTATGTTCGTTAATAAATAGATATATTTTTGTATAACATATATGTCAGCCACCCTTTAGTTAAGATTTTTTTTTTTCTCCATTTCGGATTATGCTATTGAATCATTTATTGAGTAACCGTTAGGTGAAGACCTTTTGAGTAACCGTTAGGTGAAGCCCTTGTTTTTTTAGTGATCGTTTATGAAGATTCCTTGAGTAACCGTTTAGGTGAAGACCCCTTACACTTTAGAGTTCAGAATTGCTGAGTAGCCTGAAATAATAGGTCTATGTCTGCAATTGTTGTTTCCGTGTCATAGTTGTGACCAGCGTTACTTGCCTGAAATAATAGGAGTATGCGGTTTGCAATATGACATTTTTTCTAATAAAGTCATGTACATAATAATAAAAGAAATATTTGTATAGGTATATCTGTTTGTATATTTATATGTAGTCATATATATGCTTATTTGGTGTGTACATATTCATATATATGGGTGTATATGGTATACACTTCGTTATAGTTTGGTAAAACCCATTTTTATATAAATGTTTTTTTGAAACAGTTTTTGATCTCAATGCGTGATTCTGTAAAATTGCTTGATAATTGTTCATCTATTTCGGGTTGTGACCAAAATGGTAGTTGGTTTCGATCCCAGGTTCATAATTCGGAGTGGCAGTTATCATGGGATTTTACTTCTATTTTTAATTTTTTTTTTGTGTATATATTTTATTTTGTTAATCGTACTTTAGGCTGTTTAAATTTTTTTTGTGTGTCATGACCAAAATGGTAACTGGTTTCGATCCCAGGTCAGACAAATTACCGTACTTAGTTGTTATACGTCTTAGATTTAAATAATATTGTGTCATTTAAAATAGCATTTACTTATTCATGCAGAGATTTTTTTTTTCGTTCAGCAGAATCAAATTAAATTTTTTTAAAGTGAACTGAAACGCAAAGTAAAATTTTAATTGCATTGAAACTTTATAAACCCTTATAAATGTGTGCTTGGATCATTATCCATTAATATGTATATTTGATATGGCCATTGTCTTGTCGACTGGCGCCCTTTTCAAATAAATTTGTCGGCAAGTGCAATTTCTCATATCGGATATCAAATAAACTAAATTATAGTAGATGATCAAAATAACAATGTATGCTTAGTGAGCCAAAATAATTTTAAACATGACATGTATATTTTGCTCACATATTTCTTTATATATATATACTTGTATTAATGTAAATGCATTTTTTAGTTGTTTCAGGTGTCAGAGAAAGCCAGGTCAAGCTGTAAGTGGATTATTTCAGTTATATTAACATAGCAATGATATTTTAATGAAATATAAATAAAGTAAAGTGAGGAGAATAATATGTGGTATAGTTATTAAAGACAGACACGGCAGGATTTTATATATTTTCATGTATAAACAGATACATATAGGCATAGGGTTAAGATAGGACCTCGTGAGGTAGGCAAAGTTAATTTCTGAAAACATAAATAAAGAATTTAGAATATTGACTTATTTTTTTTATATATAGAACTAAAATTTTTTTTCTGCACATACAGGATATAGCTCCTAGATATACATAATACAATATACTTATATAGATTGTATTAAAATACGTTTAAAATAAATTGTGACTTTCTGTAGCAAAATAGCAAAAAAAAAAAAAAATGGACCAACAGACGGACGCACATTATGACAGCGAGGAGGAGGTAGTACTCAATATTCCCAAGAGGCCAACAGGTACTCATAATGAAGAGTATAACTTTGATGCTCTCATCAAGGAAATGAGAGATGAAAATGAAATGATGATGAACATGTTCCAACAATGCATGAATATGACATTACAAAGACTAAACCGTTTGGAGGAAAACATGGGTCTCCAGCAACAACATACTACCAGAACAAAAGTATTACCAGATGATGATAATCAGGAAAAGGGACAAGACCAACAGGAACAAGGGGATATTCAGGTTGAATCACTGATTGATGAAGAAGCATGTAAAGATAGTCACCACTTGGACTTGTCAGTCAAACATGAAAGGCAAAGTGGAGAACAAAATTGTCGAATCATAGAGGATAGCAAGAGCACAATGACGCTTCAGACTGTGGATTTAGTAAACGAAACTGAAAAGATGGGACAAGACATGAATAATAAAATGAGTGACTTGACTGGAGCTACTCCGATACATTTGCAGTATGGCGCAGCATGTCTTCAGGTATTCAAAGCCAAAATCTTAGTGGAAGAGGAGAAAATAGACCAACTAGGAAACCAAAAGATCGCAAGCGAACGATTAAGACGGGCAGTGCTGCATCGGAAGACAAAACGAAACCGCCAATATCAATTCAGGCAAAGGAAGCAAGTGTGGTTGAGAGATCTGAGGCCAACTAGTGTAGTGCGGAGAGAAGTAAAAAAGTTTTTTCCAATATATAGAGGCCCTCATTTAGTAAAAAAGAAGTGTGGAGAAAATGTTTTTCTGCTGAAAGATAGTTACAGCATACAAAGACAGTACAATGCTCCAAACATAAAACCTTGCATACCACCAGACCCCGGAAAATTTAGAAATTAAAAACATATATATAGCTAGTCAGACTAAAACAACACGGACTTGATTTAAAAAATATAGGAGAATGAATGATGGATAAACCGTTTTATAGTAACATATAGAAAGATTATTAGTAGTAGCAACTTAAACATTACAGTGAATAAAGAGTAGGCTTGAACTCACCTGGTACAAATTCTTACCTCTGACCTGAAGCAACAGCATTTTTTTTTTAACATTTTTTTTTTTGCTCACTAACTATTGGGAAATGAAGCAATGGATCTGAAGTCCAATCCATGCTTCACATCTTCCTATAAACTTAATTAATATTGTAGACCTAAATTAAGTTTATAGTTCAATATCAGCAGGGTTTTGCATTAGAGTTAAAAATAGTTATGCTTATTAAATGTGTATTACAGTTAAATATTTTATTTTAAATAAATTTCATTCTATTGATCAAAATTGCTTAACCTATTAGTCAAACATATATATACATCTAGCGTATATATATGAGGTAATGCAAAATTCTGCTGAGATAAAATGCTTATTCTATTGTAAAATAAAAATATATTGTTGTTCAAATTTTATTAAAATATTTAGTATGATTTGATTTTGAGATAAGCCCACCAACATTTCTGAAAGAATGTATATTTTAATTAGTGAGTCGTTCAAGTCTAATTAAAGATGGCATTTTCTTTCTTGCTTTTTAATTAATAGAATTCCAACTTTAAAGTAAGAAAGTTAGAGTAAAAAAATTGAAGTTATTTTTAGAACGTGTTGTTTTAAAACAAAGCAGCAAGGGGGGGGCTTATCAAGATCTCAGATCATACAAACAATGGAAGGTAGCTGTCAGAGAAAGTATAAATAGTAGGGAGAACAAAAGAGATAATTATTCAGACTTTTCTTTTTGAAGGAGTCGTTTGATTCTGATTTTGCTTGTGAAGGCGATTTATTAAGATTTTTCTTGCTGTTTTATTTCCAAGCTTTCTGGAAAGTGCATTCAGATTTCTCTTGGGAGAAATCCGTCAGATTTTGCTTCACATTTAGCTTGTGCTTCAAATAAAGTTATACAGCTGTCATTTTCAAACAATGGAGAAGTTGGAACCTGCTCCAGTTAAAACCAACCGTATTTTGAGGAAAATGGATATGCTTGGCTAGGCAAATCATAGCTTTGCCTATCCCGAGGTTCCTAAATACCATCCAAAATGCCTTAACATCCAATCAATAACCATATGAACTCTATGCCGTGTCTGGAGAACTTTTCATGGAAGCCATACTTCATATTTTCATTGTCCGGACAAACACCTATCGTCGGTCGGATCAAGCCACGGACGCCGTAGGGAACATCACGGAAAAAGGACGGTATCGTATCTCCTAAATTAAACTATCTCGTATGCTACTTTTGATTCATATTGTTTTATTGTTGTATTGAAATATATGTCTTGCTATGTAAACATTTTATGAATTAACCTTAAATATATTTTGGGATCATCTAGCTATATGTAACCTTTTTACCTTCGCTATTCTTCCTTACTAACCATTGTAAATATTTAGTATTTCGTTGCGGTTAAATTTAATAATTAATTTTTTTGTCATTTGAAATCACTTTCCAATTTTATTTATGTTGTTAATTAAATCCAAGTCAGTTTCTTTTGTGTGCCAACTTGATCTTTTTGATAACACCTCTTTTTTGTCCGCCATTAGCTAGTCACGTATATTTGATTTAGCTATATACGTTCTAAGTTAATTTTAAACCCGGTTTTTAGCGCAAAGCCATAAGAAATGCTTTGCGAAAGGTTTTTATGATCTATCGTACTTTATCGAGAAGATCGAGTTGGAATTTTTTTAATAAAATTGGGAAGAAAAGAATTTGACCGCAAACCTATTAACCTGTTTTCTTTTTATTGTCTAATTAGTTTGTTGCAGTAATTTAGGGGAATAGCGGAGGCCCATTAAAGCTTTATTCATATTTTAAAGCCAGTAATTAAACATTATTTAATTATCAAAAACTTGAGTTTCTTAGTTATATTAAATGCTTTATTTTTACTTTTCAATGATCCAGGCACGCAAAACGCAAACACCAACACATATTTTGATGTACTTTACACATTTAGCTTTTAGCTCTTTAGGATTTCCCGTCCATGTCTCTACCGCTGTTGCTAAGCTTTGTGGCCGGTTGAAAAATAATTTATGCGTGGCTCAGATGGTGTTGTTGGTTCGTGAATTAGCCCCGAGAATAGGCGAAATAGGGCAGAGGTTATTATATTCTTTATTTAATATTTCGCGTATAGTGGCCTCGAGGTACTTTCGCTTAGGACTCGAACTAGGTTAAACCAGCATACATAATCTGACTGTCACAATATTTAGCCAATCTTCTAAAATTGATAAAATTATTATAATAAATTATATTCTGTGTCTTAAAATAGAGTCTATGATGGTAAGATTTCCTTTTAATAATCTTAATAAGAGTATATGAAAACCACAGAGGATAACCTCACCAACAATGATAATATTATTATATCTAATCAAAAAATTTATGCTGTTGTTTAGCACTTAAATAAATGAATTGAATTGAATTGAATTATTATTATTATTATTATTATTATTATTATTATTATTATTATTATTATTATTATTATTATTATTATTATTATTATTTATTCTGCTGCTTACATATAATAATTTTGATAATAGCTAGAAAATCTGAGTTAGAAAACTAACATTGACATGAAAATAAAAAAAAAATTCCAAACAAAAAAGTTGTAAAATTGTCTATAGTTAAAACTTTTCTGATGAACATCATTGATTGACATGGATCATGTGTGCAAATGGAAGGCAAGTAAAAAAAAAAATCCACCTTATCTTTTATCTTTCAAAAGGAAATTTTATTCACAAACCATAAGAATCATTTACAGAAAGAAGGACATTTACATATCAATCTCAAAGGAGACCAGTTAACAAAATCAGAGGTTATGCTTGTTTATATAAACAAAAAACAATTAATTTCATATCAATTACATTAAGACATTAGTTATCACCAGAAATTGGAGACATATAACTTCCCATTCCAGAAATCATAGTAGTGGCCCATTTACATTAATCTGATCATGTATATCACATATATGATGGTGTTAGTCAATTCAAACGCATATAAGTTTGTTTATTTTATGAACATGTGGACAATGATTAAAACCATATTTGGCTATTTAGTCTGTAGAGTTTTATCTTATCAAGTGAAGAGCATTTCCAATGTTTCTGTGTGTGTTAATTTAACATTTTAAATATTGAGAGATTAATCATTATGAATCATATATGAAAACCATACACTTTACTTATATATCATGAGGTTAGCCAATCCAATATAGGGATTGCATTGATAAAATTACTTAAAAGCAGGTTTTCATAGAATACGTAAGACTGAAAATTACATGAAATATATCAGATTCTTTACAGTAAACAAATCGATTACCATTAAGCATTGTTGAAGCAGTCTTAATATATTTATTGGGTCATTGATTAAAACTGATCCATTAATCAAATGAAAGCCCTTTCCTATTATTCATCAATTAGGTGAGTAACTTTATAATGACATTTTCTAGTTCTTGGATCTCTTCCATATAAAGTTTATCTAGAATGTTTTAGGGTAAATGGTTTTTTAAATTTTCTCAATATCTGTGGATTTACAACTTTATATTCTTTTCATCATCAGTACTACACTTTGTTTTAGGTTTATTAGGGACTAGGTCTGGTTGAACGTCCAATTCTGAGAAATTTTTTGGTCTAATTCTTTAATTTCTTTTAGTAAGTGTAAAGACATTTTTATCATGTCATATTCTTCTTCATTTTCGAAGATAGTCATATTTCTCAATGACCAAATGGAAAAATTTATAAATGTTGCCAATCTTATGACCCCAAAATGTCCACTCTTGAAGGCCTTAGTTTAAATTTACACAAGCTGATTCTTTGTTTTTAATGAGAGATTTAAAATTGTTTCTTATGCTATTCCAAATTTGACACTCCTCCAATATATGTGCCATTGTCTCATCACTACACCTACATAGTGCATATATAGAGTCCAGATTATAATTCCCTTTACTATGTAGGAAGTCAGCAGTAGGCAAGGCCCCAAGGTTAATCTTGATTAAAAAATCAAACCTCGGTTCCAATTTTAGACGTTTGGTCAACCTGGAGAACCTCAATATTCCAATCGAAAGAATATTGTCAATTTTAATTTCTTCCAGATTCATAAGATCATATGTGTTCCAGTAGTTTAGTTTGTTATTAAACATTGTTCCTGCCTTATTCATTTTTAGATGGTTAAGTACTATAGAGATTTGCTTTTGAATCCAAAGCCTTCCACTTTTGGGAGATTGCCTATCGGTAAGAGTTATTTCTTCTGGGAATATTGGCCCTTCCATATCTGGGTTTTTCATAAATAATCTGGTAAGTATATTATAAAAACACTGTATTAATAAGATTTTGACTGAGTGTAGTCCTATGCCGTTCATCTGTTTAGGTTTTATCTTTTATGATTCAAAATCTAATCATAATCACACATTTTTTTGATTTACAATAAAAATTTTACTAATATGTTTGCATAAATAAGCTTAAATATGTAAATAATTATTGAAAATACCAAAAGAAAAAACATGTTCAGGGTTACCGGAGGCCAGTGAATTTACCAATTAGTGATGCCATTAGTTTCTTTGTGTTATGATACAACCGATCAGTGCATTATCAGATTTCTTTGAACTTGGAAATTTGAATGAAATCTGTATGATACTGACATCTTCACATTTTTTTAAAATCAATAATTTTAGTTCCAATTTTTAATGCAAAAGTAAAAATGTGAATGGTAAACTAACCATAAAAGTGAAGAAAAGCCTGAGCGGTAGTAGCACCATTGTAATATCCCAAAATGCTACAAAATTAGCAACTTAGTTATAATTAATATGAAACATGTTAAATCTCCATAATATTGTTTTCATCAGTATTTATAAAATTGTCGAAAAGAATAAGTTTTTTTTAAAAATAATTATCTTAAGATCTCAAAAGCCATATTAATATAAATCTTAGCAATAATAAAACAGCTCTTATTGTCTTTTTGTTGCTAATCAAAAAACTTGATGTCAAAATCTTGTTTAATGGGTTATTGGAGAGGATTAAATATCATCTGCAAATTTTAGTAATAATGTATGTGACCACACTAACTCGTATTCTTTATAAACTGATTTCAGATTTTGATATACTGGATTACTATCACTAATCTTAACACTTATTACGCAAGAATAATGATCCAGATAAAATTTCAAAGGTGATCTTTAATTTTTTTACAATAAATAAAGTAGTTTGTATACACATTTATATATATAAAAATAAAAACAAAATAAAATATTAAGTAAATATCTGCAAATTAATAAGTCTATTTGCTGAGAGTTTTTTTTTTAGCAGTGATGTCATTTTACTTAAATTATATATTTAATTAGTAAATCTTTATTCATTATTTAAAAAAAATGCATTATAGAATGTAACTGCATCAGATTTTCTGTTTATTGGACAAGTTTTTATTCTCAGAGTCACCACACATCATATACTTTGAATCATTTGAAAATTATTCACCCACAGTCTGTTTTTGAAAGACAAGAATTAATTGTAATGTTTGATTATATTAGTTGCTTGTATCTTATTTTTTTGATGAACATTGAAATTTTTGTTTATATCTACTCATACACAAATTCTATAATATTGTTTAAATACTATATGTATATAAACAAAGGGAGTAAATCACCTTTTCCCAGGCTGGCTTTCTTAATGTTGAACAGAGGATCAAGAATACAGTGAATCCACCTATTTTTGGAGTTTCTGATATTTATAAGCATAGCTCCAAGAATAGGTGGATTCATTCTGTTCTTGATCCTTTGTTCAACATTAAGTGTGCTTTTAATTTATAGCCTAGGGAAGGAGAATGATTACCTTTTTTTATTTACATATATACATTAAGCTGTGTTTAATTATGTATATACAAACATACACAAAACTGGTTTATTGAATCCCAAACATGCAAATGAATTAACAGTTAGTCATTCATATATTAATCTGTAGAGAGAAACCACAACTGTCTTCTCATTCAGTATTTTGTTCAGGAACTGTTCTTGTCAGGTGAATTGGGAGATATAACAGTAGTCCACCTTATACATCAGCAGGGTGGTGTGTCATGTTCAAATTAGAAATGTCTAACAGAAAATCAAAACTTTTTGAAAACACATATGTACATGTATATTACAATCTTGTATTTTCTCAAGTTTTTTATCCTCCATTTTTCGTTTTATTAATCCTGTTGGTTATAAATTAATTCTCATTTGCAATCTTTTCCACCATATCCATTCACTGACAATTGTTTATAAGATTATTAAATGTAACATCCTTGCTTATTTTAACTATTCTTTTCTTTCTTTAAATGTTATTAGTTATCTCTCAATTTATCAGTGTTATATTATGATCATTACTATACTCTTTTCTTCCCAATACTAAACACTTTAATTCCTTTTATATTACATGATTCTTCTTTATTTATTAACAGTCAACAATATACTTTAGATTTTGCCTTAACCATATAAATCCATATCTAAATAAGACATTTATTTATATAGCGTGATGTTTTTATAAACTGTTATATTAATAAGCTAATGCACATGCTCTTTGTAGATTTAATTATATAAATGAATACTCCCACTTTCCAAACACAAGATAAAGTCTTTGTGAAAAGATGTCATATATTTTATTCACATTTACAGTTTTCAGTCCTCTTTTCTCACACAACCTTTTCAATAGTGCTCTAATTAAATTCTTCATCAATATCATTAATATGATCCATCATTTCATTTACTATTACTATTTTATAAACCATTTTCGATACTCTCATTTTACTTTTTCGTATTCTCTCTATTTCTATTGTATCCTGTATGAATATATTACTCATTCATATCTCTTTATTTGATTTTATTGTAATCCATATATGTTCTATACAATTTCTTTCCAAGATGTTCTTTTTAACAGTAACTCTTATACCCTCATTTTTATTATTATTATCTTTACCATATCTATTTAGCCCTTTCCATTCAGTTTTTGAAAGTGCGGTTCTTCTTTATATCTCACATGTATCTTTTCTACTGTTTACAAAGTTAATTTTTTCCCTATAAAAATATTTAATTCTTTGTATTTATTCATATCTTTTGTAACGATCCGGAGAATGAGACTTAACGTAAACTGCACTACGGGCGCCATCTAGGCATTTGAACCTAGAAAAATTTATAAAGTAGGCAGATACGTCAGTCAAAAAAAAAAAAAAATTTTTTTTTTTTTTAAATTTTGATTCCGGTCATTAGCCCATGTCACTAGCTCAGTGGAATAGCAGAGATTAAATAATATAATATCTTATCTAATTAGATTCCAACATTAAAAAAATAAATAAAATAAGCCACTGCCAGTAATTAGCATACAAACATTTATTTATGCACATATATATAAGATTTAAAATTATTTTAGTATTAGTTTTACATTTTAACATTTAACATTATTTTTAACTTTGATTTTTGACTTTAATTTACATTTAATTACTATTATATTCTAATTTTACATTTTAATTAAGTTCGCACAGATAAATTTATGAAAGCTTGTTTATAATGTTGAATATAGATCGGTTACATAGATTTCACGGTCAAAAACATTTCAAAGTAAACATAAACGATCAAAATACAAAATTATTGATTACTGACAATTGCGGAGGGAAATTTATACGTAACCCAATAGTATTCACCATAAGATACTTGCATTGTCACCAATAACTTAAAAGACATCCGAATAAATACATTTCAGATACTCACCGTAAGGTATCATTATTTATCGAATGTCTATATTTTGGTCAAATATGAAAACCCAAAACATACTTAACCGATAACCAATCCATGCAAGCGTCTATAAACAACTTAAATTTAATGCATTTTTATTTAGGGTTAAGTATGAATAGACCACATAGATTTGCTTTTGAAAATAAACATTCTATCCCTATTTAACCTTAGGTTAAAATTTGTAGTCAAACCGGCATCAATTCATCTGATATATCGATGTATTCAATGTAATAAAATACGGCAGCACAAAAAGTTAAGAGAAGAAATTGCTTCTCATGAGATAGGAATATTACATCTATCTGCAAAGAAGAGCAATAAAACAAAAAACTCCATAGAAAGGAACTGCGGTATCCGACTTATAATTCCTTCCATAGGCAAACGGAAGTGTGCGGCGTATGAAGCGATTCTGCCCGTAGCGAATCAATATTACATCTACTAATCACACCAATATATCCAATCCATTGACCCAATTTAACCACTAAACAAATAACCTAAGATTACCCTCCCCTAATATAACTTTACAAATCTATACAGCCATTCACACCCGACTTAAGTTTAACATTGATATAATTAATTTAACGAAAAACAAAAAAATCATGATAAAAACTTAAAGAATAAAAAAATAAATAAATGGAAATGATTTTACATAAATAAGAAAAAAAATACATCAAATAACACTATTAATAAAGAATTTAGTTTGGTCAGATAGGATTCTATTTGTAACAATTAAATACTAGGAAAGTTTAAAATTTAAAGTTCTTAGTGTTTTCAAATTAATATTGTTCGTTATATCTATCTTAGAAAGTTCTTACGGTTTTAGAAATGTTCATCTTTTTCCGTTGCTTGCCATGAACGTGAATTCCCATGTCGTCCTAAGATTGATATTCTGTTGGCCGATTTATTTATCCATCCGGAGGTTTTTGTTTTAACTGGTCCTCAATGTAGAAAAACGATAGTTCATTTCTCTTTCTTTACTAGCAAAACTGGAGGGATTGAACGTGCGTCCTTCAATCTCTTCTCCCGCACCTCCGCACTAACATCTATCTGTCACATCGTAATAATCATAATAACTCACTGATTAATAATTTCCAAATTTTCCTTTTATACGTATTCGAAGGATTGACTTGACATTATGTCATCGATGTGATGATCCTTTCGCTGAGGTCCGATTTCCCGATGGATTTTTTTCATTGGCTATTTGTTTCTATTGTTTTCCTATCTGACCGCTGTTTTTACATTTAAATGCCCAAGGCTGGTTTACATTTAACTAATTAACAATCATTTCCATTTCTGATTAATTAACCTGTTTTCCAAATCAAAGATATATTTAAAGATAAATTTAAAGATATAATTTTATCTCCAAATCTTTTTAAAATTTAGTTTTAAAATACTTTTTCTTTAATAAAGTTTTATTTTAATAATTTTTCATTATCTGTGCGATTTAATATATAAGAGTTTAAGATGATATTTAATTTCAATTTTTAATTCTTAAAGAAAATTTTTAAATGCGAACTTTTTAATTTACTTTCATGTTTAATAAATAAATAAAAAAACAATGTAACGAACGTCTGTGCTCGTTACACTTTATCCTTGTTACATAATTATAAACAAAGTTTTAATATTTTAGGATCTTCTTTTATTTTATTTTTTCTTAATGAATAGTATATATATATATTTTATAAATTAACTTATCTAATATTCTATTCCATCTTTCTAAGCATCTTACTCATTCTTTTTATATAAATTTATATTTCAAATACATACATCTCACATGTCCATTATTCTCATACAAATATTTTAGTCTCAAATTAATCCCATAAGCTTTATTTAAAATTAGCCAATTATATCATTATCTCTACCTATCATTTTTTTCACTTCAGACTCCTAACTATATTCTCAAAATATCATTGTTTTTTTTTATTATTCCTATTTACAATGTCATTTGTCACCACCAACACAAATCACATTATTATCTTCATTTTTTCCTGATAGACATACTCTTTATATTCAGCTCTGAATTCTTTCTAGCTAACATATTCTGCATAATCCTTAACCATATAATCACCCAATGCTACATTCATTATCCCTAATTTTAATTCACACAAATTTCCCCTCTCTGTAACATTGGAAATATGCCAGTTCATTATCAATGACAAACTCTCCATACAGTAGTGCCACTCAGTGTAAGCCATAATAGTCAATGGATGCAGGAAGGTTTGTGCATAAAATTCCTATTTAGTGTCTACTCATCCAATATTCTCAGACTAATTTCTAGCATGTGGTTTCATTAGGGAGGAGCGATGGATCTGAGAGCAATGCATCTACATCTTCCTAATGCAACTCTCCAGCAGTCATCCATTATCTTTTTATTAAAGATTAAATGATGCCAAAATAGATAGTGATTAATGTTCAGATCTATATGGATTATACAAGTGAATGATCTTGGATTGAACACATCATTTTTCATTTTTGACTAATAGCTTTATAAGTTATCCAAAAAAGTAAAAGGTGGCTGCTGGAGGATTGAAATAGATCCTAAGTGCAGTGCTCTTAGATCGAAGGCTACTCACTGGTGAAAGCTACAAGCTGGAAACTAGTCTGGGGATATTGGATGAGTAAAGCATTAGATAGGCATTTTATGTACAAACTTTCTTGCATCTATTGATACTATGGCTTTCACTGGGTGACACTACTGTATGGAGAGTTTTGTCACTGTTTTAATGGTTTATGTAACCATAGGAAATGGTGATCATATGATATTTAGCAGTTCATTATCAGCAAATTTCTCTGAAAAAGTCACTGTTTCCAGATTTATTCCTTGCATGTCTTTTTCTAAAAGTATTTCAGTAGCTATCGATTCACCAATATTATCAATATCAGAATTCAAAGTTAATTCTCAACCGCAATACATCTGAAATTGGAAGATAAACTAACTATATGTAGCATCAATTAATTAATCTGTACTATCTTCCTTCAGTGACGTGTTTTCTAAGTGCAATTAATAAATAAATTTGGTTGAAGAGAAAGGGAGATAAATTATAAAGGTAAAGATTACATGGCAGAATTACATATATGATAAGTATATATAATTTCCCAAAATTTGAATGATTATTAATAATATACATGTGTCCTTAAAATTAAAACACAGTTAAAGTATAAATAATTCTGAAACAAATTCATAGCCTAGAGGGAGGTGGTGATTTACTCCCATTGTTTACATATGCTTTTACCTATGTTTAATATAAAGTTTTAAATATTTATGCGTATTTATGCGCACCCTTTTAAATTCTAACACATTCAATGAATATATATATACGTGTTATTAATATGTGTTTATATATAATTATTCAGTAGTTGATTTTTTGTTTTTAAAGTTTTAAAAGATTATTTTTTCAAGATATCTTTCTCATTGATTTCTGTTTATATTTTTGTTAAGTGTGACGAAATGTGACTGTTGAGTCACATTTTATTTCCCTAGCGAAAGGATTAACTCATTGCAGACTTTGGTTTGAGAAGTTAAAAAAATAATCATTGGCAATTGCCTTTTGTGTTTTTCTTATAATAACGGGATTAAACGTCTACTGCTGTAGTGTTGTTATAAAATCAACTTTACACTGCCTTTGTCCTTTTCCTTTGCAAATTCTGTCATGTTTGTGATTTCTTGAAGATGTACAAGCTGCGGAATTGGATGTTGTTGGAATAATTTACGTGAAACCGATCCTGGATTGAGATAGTGATTTAAAACGTCTTCTGATGTCTAAAATATAAATAGTTCCAAAGTAATTATGGAAGTATAAAACTGTTGAAAGCAGCTTTATACTTTTCATTGGGAAAAAAGATCTCCATGCTATTGAGGGAGTAATGTCTAAAACAGGATAGTTTTTATGACAAATATGTTAAGGTTTTTATTTTTTTAACCTCTTTTTTTTTGTGAATTAGATCTGCTAAGTAGAGTTTTAGTTATAGGTTTTTAAAATATTTTTTAGTGCTTGTATAACGGCTGTTCATTTAATTAATACTTCAGCTTTAGACTGTCTGTGTGTTTAATTAATTTCATTTTATCAATAATAAAGATATCTTAATTATTTTCTGTCTTTTTTATTATACTTTAAGGGTAAGGTTTTTTTTTTTTTGCCGTAGTTATTTAAAAATAAAGATTATTATTATTAAATATTGTAGTACGCCGCATGTGTGAAGGGTTTATCACCTTCTTTTCTTTAGAATTATTATTATTTTTTAAAGCTTTTTAATTTATCCAACCTTTTTTCTGTATATATATTTTCTTATAATTTTAAATGATTAGAAATATTTTACTACTATTATTGTTTTTGTTAGTTTAGGGATTTTTAAAATTTATGTATGTATATATTTCGAAAATGAATCGCATGATATAATGAATGTTATTGCCATTGCCTTTATTTGTTATTCCATATGAGCCGAGTTCAAATCCGAATTGAGTAAACTTGGAAATTTTTTTCTTGTTCTAAATCTGATTAGTATTTTTCTTTCATATAGCTGGCTAATCCATAAGTCATTTTTTCTGATTTGCAAGTCACTTCTCCACATTACACCAGCTAACTTCCTTATTTCATCCGTACTCGCATATGGTTTGGTCTTTTATAATATCTCGTAGTCCAGTTTAAAACTTTAAATGTCTATCTATTCTCATATTGCCCGAAAAGATGAAATGATAATAAGAGCGCAATTGTAATTTTTTAATATATTTGTACTACTTTCAAACAATAATGTAGTTATAATTATTTTTAATCATTTCACTATGAATACATTTTATAATTATTTATGATTAATTCCCTTGGGAGGAGGGATCATACCCAATAGGAAGAGTGAGCATAGTGTTTTTTTTCTTTTGACCAAATAGACTTTATATTGCTATCATTAATTGAAAATTAATACAAAAATCTTTAGCTCTGTTGTCCAGTACTCATAGCACTAGATTAACAATAATAAAGTATCATTCACCAGGCTTTCCAATTCCTACACAGTAGAGGTGTGTGGTAGTAAATGGGTATCTTACTTGTAAAACAAGAGTGCAAAAGTACTTGAACTTTCACCAATCTTGTCAGCCTGGTAAATGTTTTCTTCATTTCCGGAGCAGGGGCGGAAGGCTGTTGGAAAAGCCATTGCCTTGCCATTAGTTATGTAAAGACTATTATACATTCTAGATGAATCATAATTTTCTAACAAATAATCTGATTAGCAAAATAATATATAAAAAAAAATAATTTAAGCGTTTAATAGAATGAAAAGATTGTTACTTTAAACTTCTAACATTTCTTGTTTTCCCACTCGTTAATTTTTTTTTATCTCCTTTTAATTTCTTTGTTTTATACATTCTATGCCATTCAACTTCAGTTTAAGAGATTTGATGGTGAACTCTAGGTTCAGATAAATATTTATATACACACATACCTACGTGAATGTAGATTATCTATAAATAGCACGTTACAGAGCAAAGCCCTCTACGACATTACCACTCATAGAGCAGTGAAGGAAGAAGCTTTATTTTCTAGGCTTGCCAAATGTTAGGTATGGTGAGAACTTGAGTGCTTTTTCACTCTTGCTATATCTTCCGGCTATGAATAACTAGATATCTAGTTACTGACCAGCTGAGTTTATTATGGACTAACTACACGAAAGAGAAATCCAAAATAGAATTCAAACAAAGATTATATGCAGTGGTGACAGATTTATTACCATTATACCACAAGACTTCTCCCGTCCTCTTTTTTTTTTTTTTTACTTATTTATATACATCCAGACATATCTAATTAATGGAGATAGGATTGTGATATATATTGTAAAGCATGAATGCTTTTTTCTGTAATTGGAGAATTTTATTTGGATGCTTAAATCAAATTATTAGAGAGAAAGCAGCTTATTCATCGGTACTTTCAAATTCTTCATTGCAAGTTTTTTTAAGAAACATCCAATTATGTCTTAAGTCTGAATGCCAATATTTTTTTTTTTAGAAAAATAAAAGGAATAACATTGTCAGTATCTTTATAAGGCAGTGCGATATTTGGGAAACAGAATGATGGGTTGAGCACAAATGTGTGTCTTCATTGACTAAACAAAGACGTTGACTATTCCTCTCCAGCTCTTTCAAGCTGATACCTCAAGAGCAATAAGTGAATGGATTCAAAAAAATGCAGATGCATGTAAACCCAGGTTTTAAAGCTCTTGCCAAAAATTAGTCTGGGAATATAGATAGGACATTACTGGGAAAGGATTTAACAAGCCTACTTTGTGCATCAATTGATTACTCAAACTTACAATATATGACAGAGCTGGTGCAATGTAAATTGGGGAGTGTTATTTACCAATCTAGTAAACCAAATAGGGCAAAGAAAAGAAAGGGTATTATAGAAAGGCAGGTAATCCAAGTTACTCTTAACATGTATCCAATTGTTTTTTTGTTTGTTTTTTGATATTGGTACAAAATAATTTATTTTTATTGCCTTGGAATGAATCATAAAAATGTTATAAAACAAAACTGCTTTTATTTATTTAAATGTTCTTATATTTTCAATATAAAAAAAGAGTAGATTTTAGAAATAATTCATTGAAATACAATGTCTGTTGATGATACTTTTTAATATATTACAAATTATTGATCCTCTGATTGACATCAACATTACCAATTATCAGTCATCCATATTGGTAAAATTGGGAAAACCATTTACATATTGAGATTGGGCTAGTCTATCTTGCTACAAGAGATCTTATGAAGATACATCAAATAAGTCAAATAACATATAATAAACTATTATTAAAAAAAAATCAAATCAGATGTCATATGACCTAATTTAATAAGCTTGTATTTACAAATGTTATATACAGAGCTCACAAAATAAGCTTTTAACAAGCTTTGCAGAATATTCCCAACCCCAAACTGGCTGTGCGTTCCAAAATGCAATTATGTGGACAATCAGAAACCCATGATTGTTTTTCCAATTTCAGGTTACCTCAACAAATTTTATAGATGGCCTTTTGACACAACGTTCTTACATATGATTTAATTATTGTTCTTTCTTAAACATTAGATCAAATTTAATACTTTCCAAAAACTCACTATGCAAAATATTGACATCAAGCTTCATGATTAATGATAAAAAAACAATAAAAGCTTATCTCCACTAAGATTTATATGGCAAGATGTAAAGCAATATTTCAAAATATTCTGTTTAACATTTTCATGAATATTGGAATAAACAATTTTTAGAAACCTTAAATACATACCAAACAAATTAAGAATTAAAAGGTCATCGCAGAGGATTTTTAATGCAAGTGATTCTTTATGACCTAAGTGAAAGATAAACCCCCACACCATCACTATTAGTAGAACTATCTTTTAATAAAATAAAACGTTCAATCGAGGAACAAAATATATTATTAATGTTACATGTTAAACGATAATAAGTAATTTCTGACATATAACCTAATGTTGTACAAAGTATATAATGAAATAAAGACATTTTTCCAAACCTTAATTTTTAAAAAACAGTTTTATTTATTTAGAGCAGTACAGAAATGAAAAGTTGAATGAAGGTAATTAATTAATTCCATGTTAGTAAGCTATTTTATCAAAAATTATCAGCTTTACTCACAGAGTCAATTGTAAATGTGGAGTGTTTGGGTTTTTTTTTCAGTAAATTTTTTTATTTTAAACTTATACTAATCTTGTCATTTTTTACATGGTATATCTTAAATTTTTTTATTGTGTAATAAATATTCATTACTATAACCAAATTTTTTTTTTGGTCTTTAAGTAACAATTTATTTGGGTACCATGTGAGCTCAGGGGAAGTAAGCTTCTAGATTTTACCTACTTTTTCTATTTGGTAGCTATACTCTATATATATATTATAATGACTTTCTTGTAATAAAATAAGAAAAGAAAATGTAAATGGGAGGTTATATTATAATAGTCACATGAATTCACAGTAACCAGAAGAGTTTAGCAAAAAAAAATATAGATTAATAAGTTATATACGATTGTAATATGATCATACAAGTATGTTTTTAGTGTGAAAATTATCAATGAATAAAAAGCAATTTATGATTAATATTTAACATGAAACAATATACTTTTTTTATTTTGTTTATCTATACACATCTTATCTTAACTTTACTATATCACAACCATGATCTTCTCTCACCATGCATGCAATTTGCAAATAAGTTTCATTCATCAGTTGAGTTAGAGGTAACAAATACTTATATCTCTCTGCCTGTGTTGACAGATTGATATTTTTTCATTGTTTTATTTCTGGTTTATAAATATTTATAGTAAAAAATATACAATAGAAGAATGAGCTGTTAATCTTTGTAAAAAAAAAAAAAAAAGGAAAATATTTTTTCATAAATATTACTCACCGTTTTATGAAATATTAAAAGCAGATAGAAATCAGTCCCTATCTTGTCTGGTACAATGAGAAAATACTAGATAACCTATATTGATATGGGGATTAAGATGCCTAATTAATTGCCTGTAACAAAATATACGTTTGGTGAGTAATCTGAAATCTTTACGCAGATGGAGAGTTACGATGTAGTAGAGTTTGGGATTAAAAATGCACCAGATAAACATTGGGAAATGGAATTGAAATATTCTCTTATGTCTTGAAATTTTACAATGTTTTGTCAAATCATTTTTAAAAAGTTAAAATTTTATCCCCAGAAAATCACTCTTATAGTATACTCTGTTCCAAAAAAGATGATAAAATTGGAAAGTCTTTTCCAAATTAGGTCCCATTCAAGTCATACAGATGATTTAATCTGGCTCAAATCTGTAAAACTATATCTTTCTTTTGGAAATATTTTATTTGATAAAAAATTTCTTAATCACCAAGCATCCATTCAGAATCCACATACTTTTTTAAGGATTAGGGAAGGAGGGATTGGAAAAAAGATAATTACAATTAGTTATAGTTTCCTAAAGAGATGATGAGGTTATATGTTCAAATTTTGTTTTGAATACTAATATATAAATCATTAACATATCTTTTGTAGAATGGGGTGGGGATGATAAATGTATTTTTTATTATCTGGAAAAAATTGTCAGAATTTTTCCATCTTAGAATTCATTATACAGGTATAGTCATCATCAAAGTGCCAACTATGGAGGTCTGTAATATCAGAAAATCTAGCTGTGCATTATGGCATATGCATGTGCTTTGAATTTTTGTAATAAATGTATAAATGCATACACATATTCATAAATATACATATAAATAGCCAATTTTTAGGGCAATGGTAGTAAAACATTTATATAAGTAGTCTATATTAAATTTTAAAAAATCAAATGGTTTTATTAAGTGGAAAGTTTGAACATCAGAAGCGTAGGTACTGTGATCCATAAACTTAAACTCCAGAATATCCCAATTTAGCACTACATTAAAGCACATAGGTCTGCATTAAATTTATTTTTAAAAACGCTATAAAAACATTTTATTTTTACAGTGATACAATATCTTTATTCGGTAGTAATAAAAATATATATTTGGTATTTTATGTCACTGCGGAATGTAAATACGAAGCAATAATTTTAATATCTTAGTACATATTGTCATTCTCTGAAAGCAAATAAATAGCACCCCCCCCCTCCACCACAAATCTGCTTACTTCTATGAAGCTCAATAAGATTTAGCAATTAGATTTAATATTTTTCAAAGATCAGTATTTTTTTTTAAAATTACCATTGAAGCCATTCATTTGTTATTTGGGGAGGGGGTAATAGGGCTATTGGACTAATCACCACGCTAATGGCAATTGCCCTTATTAATTAACAGAATTTGCGATTCGTCTGCATTTTAATTACATATTTACAAATATTGTATTTGCTATCTCTGAACTGTTATTTTTTTAAAAAATACGTGTATTGAGGATTAATTAAAAATCGCCATTTAAGTAATTCGTAACTCAAGTGGTGGGAACATTTAAAGATCTCTATTATAATTTTGTCCCATAGAAGATAGTGCTGAATAATAGGGAAATAGATAATTATGCTATATAAATTGCCAAAATAGTAGATGTACTTCAAATTGTTTGTAGCATAATGCTTATTTGATATAAATAATAATTGATATAGTAAACGTAGTAGTTCTACTGGATTTATAAGAGATAGCGAACTTTTATATATATACTTTAACATACACACACATACCTTATGATGCAATTTAATTTAAAAACTATACATGTTAATACATAAAAATTGAATAAGTAATAAGAAAAAACTACTTATACAGTAATAGATAGGGAGAGAGTAATTGTAGTTGGCTATCATAGTGACATAACATTATCTTCATGGTGTTGCCATAAAATCTAAATATTATTTTGTGAATATACGTATAATGTATTATTAAATGGTGCATATTGGTTTTCTTTTTTTAAAAGAAATTAGAATTCCATATTTTTGATGAAAATATGAATAATTCACAAAACTGTCTTGTTACCTACATGAAAAGTAGTGATTAGCATTAAAAAGTTTATATAAAACATTACAGCAGGATTCTCTCTCTATACCTTTTTAAGGTATGGAGAATGATCACAGTTAATAGATATTCTTTAGAGCTCATACACCTACGCCTGAATATATATGCAGGTGTAGGTATATGAGATCTAAAGAATGTCTGTCAGTTGTGATCATTGTTTTGTATATCTTAAAAAGGTGAATAACTTTGTTAAACTATTAATCTCTGTCTATCATAATTTCTTTAAAAAAAATAAATTAAAAAATAATAGATTTATTTAATTATATAGATAAAGACCAATTTAATATATAAATGTTAATTGCAAAATTATTTTCAATATAAGCAAATTATTTTTACCTTTAACTTTTAAAACTCATAAAACAGATGCAAATTGTTTAGATATTATGTATTAGAAATAAATTATAATGTATCAAAAAAATGAAAATGAAAATAATTAGAAGTTTATTGAGTGATCCAACATTTTGACGTGAAAAAGTTAATTTTTCCATGATTTCACATCCAAAACTTCTTAAAGTAGGGATTACTCTGTAAGCTTCACATCCAAGGTGAGGGTTACCCTATAAGATTGAAACATTTTTTTAAATAAGTAGTCCATGACCTCTCTAAATAGTTTCTCATAGAGAACAGGGAAGGAAAAGAGTATAAATCACTAGCTTTTTTAGTTTTGCTGAGTGGTGAGACTTTGAGCAGTTATTTATCTTTACACTTAGGATAAGAATATCTAGATATTCATTTATTGACCAGTATTGAATAGGTCGCTGGTTTTACTATTATCAAGTTATCTGAAAGAAAAATCTTAAGTTTGATTAGTACCCGAAACCATTTTTAAAGTTTTGATAGCCTAGATTCAAAACCAAGTCATAGCAAATAGATGTTTTATCATCATACCACAAGATCCTTACTGTGTATACAATTTCAAATATTAGTTATAATACTTAAAATCTCCAGGAAAGGCTGAATTAATTAATCATGACTAACATTTTATAACAAATTCTATTTTTTTTGCTGTCATTTTTGTCACTAGAACAGCAGATCTCAATCTTTCATATTTTGTGCCCCCTTTTTTACCCTGAATAATTTAGAGCCTCCTGCATAATATAAGATTAAAAAATAGGTGAGAGTAACCCAATCCATGGGAATTTAAATTGGATTTAGTAAAACTAAGGATTGCTACCAATGTAGTATAGTCACACTGTATTATTACATAATTTAATTTTTACCCGAACGTTCATGGCAGATATTGATGAGTCTTGAACTTTTGAGATTGAAAATATGTGACTATAAAAGCAGTGCTTCTGCTCATGAGTTATTAATTGTTCCATTATACTGTACTACATAAGAGACTTTGTTACTTGAAGTTACAATACTGAAAAAAAAAAAAATGTATATTTATGTACCCCTATAAATATAAATAAATTTTTAATTGGAGGCAAATATAAGCTTGAAGTCAAAAATGCCTAGTATCAGTGCTAATCCTATTTTAAAATTAAAAACATGAAAATATGACCAAGCATACTTAAACTTCGGTTTGTAAGCACCCAAATAAATGGTAAAGAAAAACCTTTGTGTTATTTGTTTCAAAATCTTAGTTGCAGATAGCACTGAATAAATTGAAGATGCATTTGGAAACCCTGCACAAAGAATATATCGGTAAGCCTTGTGATTTTTTTTTGCAGAGAAACTCAGATGTTTTGAAAAATGGATGTCAGATTTCCATAAAGTCCTCACATAAATGAAAGAGCTTTATTGGCATTATACAAAGTGGCTTATAAAATAGCCAAATATAAAAAGCCACATACTAGTGAAGAGCAATTTATTTTACCAGCTGTTGTGGACATTGCAGAAACAATGTTTGGTGAAATCTATGCTGAACAACTTAAGAATATTTCTTTGTCAAATGATGCAGTTTGCTAAAGAATTAACAATACATCTGTGGATATTCAATAACAGCTTGAATCTGGATTAGTTGGAATATTATTTGCCATGCAACTTGATGAAGCAACAGACATCAGTAATGATTCCCATTTGATTTGCTATATCAGATTCTGTCAGAGTGATAAAATAGTTGAAGTCTTGTGATGGCTTTGAAGATATTGTGTTAATCAAACTAAACATATCTTTTGTAATTATGTAAATATCCTTTGTGGTTTTAATAAAAGAACAACTGGTGTCAAATTGTTCAGAATTACAAATGATACTACTATTGACACAAACTTGCAGTGGAAAGATTGTATTGGGATTTGCACTGATGGAGCTCATGCTATATCTGGAAGATATAACAGTTTACAAGCATTTGTGAAGAAAGAATCTTCAGGAATAGTCTGGATGCACTCTTTAGGAGTAGTCTGGATGCACTGCATGATTCATTGGGAAATCTTAGCTTCAAAATTGCTATACAATTAATTATATAAAAACCAGGCCTCTAAAATCAAGGATTTTTCCTGCTCTTTGTGAAGATATGGGAGCTGAACATAAATCATGGTTAATTTAATCTTCATCCAGATGGCTGTCACTCATAAGATGTTCAAGTGTGTTTACAAATTGAAAAATGAAATAATGATATTCTTAAGCAAAGAGGGACATAAGCACGTGGAAGAATTTTACAAGTTATTTTTAATGAAGCTCTCCTACTTAGTTGCCATATTCAAGAAACTTAATTCATTTAATCTTTAATTTAGGGAAATAATACAAATATATTTGATTCAAATGAAAGGGTCAATCCTTTTTGTAAAAAAAATACAGTTATGGAATAACGGTTGTTTTCTCATCCTTGGTATTCGCCTTAAGATGTCGCTACTTCTAGGTAAATTCCTAGAAATATATCGTTTTACCGGCCTTCACCCAACCAAAGAGGAATTTTTCTACGTTATAAATGCAGAAAAGTCCTCACGCTATGTTGGACGGAGGAGGCGGCGACAGAAGCCAAACAAAGAGACTTCTTTCTATGATAAAACACAGAAAGAGTTCCCGACGGCTGCCGGTTATGGCTTTTTTTTTCTATGCTAAAAGCAAAGAGAAAGAAATGCCTTGATTGGCTGCCATAGTAGTCGATTTTGTTCATCATTTTCTCGTAATGGTAGAATATCTATTCTCTCTGTAATTTCGGGTGAGAGTGTGTGTATTTGAAGCAGTCGTAGTTTTTTAAAATTTGATAAGACGTCTATTTTTTTTAATGTGATGTAACTTAGTTTACTGTTGTAAGTTTAGTAATAATGTCCTGAAGATTCCATTACGAAGGGGTAACCCTCAAAAATTGCTTTTAAGGGTGCGAAAGGGAAAAAAAAATTAAAGGATCACGCGAAAAGTACCGTTTTCACGAGAATTCGTTCGTGACCAGTTACTTTCGCTATATATATACGCACAAACAAAAACAACCCACTGTCTAATTATTAGGAATTACTTGTCCGAAAAATAAAATTAGTCGGGTATTATTATTATTTTTTTTTGTTTTGTTACATTATTTCAAAATAAGATTAGTTTTTATATCTACACACTAACAAAAACAACCCAGTTCCTGATTAATTACTGTCTTTAAAAAAAAAAAGCAAATTCAACGGGGTTTGATTTTTTTCAATGGAGTCTTTGAATTACGGTTTGTTTGTTTTTATATATACACAAGATTTACCAAAAAAAAAAAAAGAAACCCACTTTCTGATTAATTACTGTCAAAAGAAATGCAAATTAGTCGGCTATCATTTTTAAATTTAGTATTTCAATAATGGTACCCATTTTATATAGACAGACTGAACAAAAAAACAACCCACTTTCTGATTCATTGCTGTCCCCAAAAAAGAAAAAAAGAAAACGGAAATTAGTCGGGTATCATTTTTCAATCGAGTCTTTTAATGACGGTACTTACTAATAGTAGTTGGGTATCAATTCTAAATTGTAGTATATAAATTATGTTACTTTTGATAGATTTAGAATTACGTCTTGCTTTTTTAATAAAATGATTGATTTACTCTTGACCAAAAATACCGTAACTTTAAAAAAAAAGACACACATAAAGTCCAAAAAAAAAAAAAAAAAGAGAAAAAGCCCCATAACTTTAAAGACACACACACACAAACTCAAAAACAAGATAAGATTAATAAACATTTACTTATTACATCTTGCTTTTGAATCAAATTATTGATTTACTCTTGCAAAAAAAAAAAGACCGTAACTTTAAAAAGACACACATAAAGTAAAAAAAAAAATTAGAAAAACACCTTAACTTTAAAGACACACACACACAAAGTCAAAAACAAGATAAGATTAATAAACATTTACAAAAATGAAAAAAAACTGACATCATATAATAGTATTAGTTAGTAGAATATTTTATTACAAATCTAAGAAATCAGATCTTTTTAGATCAAATCGATCATTTAGGTCCGGCCCGGAATCATTACATGTATATGTTTTGATTAGCATCAACACCATCTTAAGGCGAACACCAAGAATGAGAATACAACCGGAATAACAAAATAAAAGAAAACTGCTTTGAGATGTTTCACACGATATTAATTTATCCACATCTACTCTTCAGATGAGAGTCATAAAAAAGAGTTGCTAAAGACAGTGAAGGGTCATTAAAAGAATTTAAGCAATAATTTTTGCAAATACTTTTTTGCTGAAGAAGACATTAAATTGTGTGACTGGAATTGGGTAGTAAATCAATTTGACAATACACTGGCCAGCCTATTGCTACAAGAACAACTGATAGATCTTTCTTTAAATAGATCAGAAAAATCAATGTTTGTTATTAAGACTTTAACAAATTTGTGGACTGAACTGTCTTGTAATTATTCTCTTATTAAAACAAAAGTGCTTTGGGCACTGTTACCTTTTCCCTCTTCATACCTTTGTGAAATCGGTTTTTTGGCTGTAGCTGTTTAAAAATCTAAATATAGGAAAAACTTCAAGTAGAAAAGTAGTTCATAGTGATTATCTCGAATATAAAACCAAACCTGGGCACACTGTGTAATTCAAAGCAAGCACATATTAGTCATTAAATGTTGCTCCTAGAAATGTTTTAATACTTTTGTTTTGATTATATTTTAAATTAATAAAAAATATATATCTGATGTCTTGCCTTGTTCATTTATTTGATGCCCCCTCTACCAAGCTATAGCACCCCCTAAGGAGGTGCACCCCACAATTCGAGAAATGTTGCACTGGAGCATGTTTTTCAACATTCCACTTGTTTGTTTCTGTTTTATTATTTGTAAATTTTTTTTTTGTTGAATGCTTTTATTCCTAATTTATTAGTGAGTGGAACAAACTCTTAACATTATTAAAAGGTGTAAAAAAGTTTTAATGAATAAATTATAATAAACAATAAGAATCATATACAACAGCTATATAATTATACATTAAAATCTTTTTTGGCACATGGTTTCATACCTTTTTCAAATATTAGTAATCTATTTCAATGTTAATCAATTATTGCAATTAGAATACTGTCTAAGGTTCTATAAAGGAAGTAAAATAACATTAACAAAATGAAAGCATCAATAAAATATAATAAAACCTTCATATAGAGATCCAATATACATTCAAAGAATTGACTATATAACATAACAATATATATATAATAATTAATACATACAATTTTTTAAAGTTATATTGGATCTCTATGTGAAAGTTTTTCTATTTTACTGATGTTTTATTTTAATACTGTTATTTTACTTCCATCATAGAACTTATTGAACACCAGATGGTGTTCTATCTGCAATAATTGGTTAATGTTAAAATAGATGATTAACATTTGAAAATGACATTAAACCATGTGACGAAAGAGGCTTTTTATATGTAATTTTTATTAATATTTATAAAATTATATAGTTCTTATATATGATTTTTATTATTTATTATAATTTATATGAAAGAACAACATAATGGATTTTACTAATTTTAGTTTTTGATTATATTAATGAATAAACAGTAGCAAATGTACAAAAAAATATTTTTTTCATGAACTTAAGTTTGATTTTTGAGAAAAAAAGGCAGAACCTCATTTATGCTATAAAGATTATTCCAGGAACTCTAAAAATATGCAATATTGATTGCTTTTATTGGGAAGTTATAGGACAGTAGAGAACTGCATTTGGATGAAATGCTGATGACTTTCAAAAAGAAAGGTTAATTACCGGAGTGAAAAGATATCATTTCAAGATGCCAAATAAACAGAATAAAATCTAGTTAAGACATTCTGAGGTATTTGTAGTTTATAAATTGTTTATATAATCATGACCAACTCATTTTTAATTTTGTATTCCTTGACTAACTATTTTTGTTTTTCTACTGGAATTAGAACGGGCATACCTTTTTAATGAATAATCGCTAATGATGCAGAAGAAGAGTATTAATTTGATCTTCTTTGATCTAGAAATAAATTTACAATTTGAAATAACATTCTGACAGAATGTACCAATTATCAGTTCATAAATGTAAGTAACAAATAGTTTATATGCACCATATTTGTTATCGTTGCAAGGAAAATATTTTTAAATGTTTTTATGTAACTTAAAAATCTGTTTATTTGTTTGTTTAGGTTAAATTTTGTAATTGATTTTTAACATACATCTTCAAATTTTGCATATATACCTGGGTCTCTTTTTACGCGGACTTATTTAACACGATTTTGAGGTTACGCGATTCATGTTTCACGGGAAGTTGAACTCTGATAATGCGCTATTACTTTAAATAATAAATTTTGCGCACTTACGTTATATTGACAGTAATAGAACATTATTGGAATCCGACTTTCATCTTAGTAATTTCAATATTTTCAGTGCTTTATAATAGTAAGATTTTATGCAATAATGAAATTAAAATCATGATTTCCACATTTTATGTATACACACATTAAATTTTACAAGATTATAATGTAAATTTGTTCAAACATTGCGCATGTTAATTTTGCATTTTAAATCACATTCTGTTTTTGCTTTTTAAAAAAGAACGTAATCAATTATTAATCATTTAGTGTCCGCAAGTTTATTTTTAAAAGGTGATTAATAGCAGTGGGCACAATTAAATTTGACAATTAAAAATTAAATTCTGATTTTTAATTGTAATTAACAATTTAAAAATTATTTACGGTGACTTGAAATTAATGTGATGTAAAATGACATTTGATTTTTAAACGGAATCGAAAATTAAAAAATTAAAGACAAAAATAAGAATTTAATTTTTAGTTGTTTTAAATAAATTTTTCCCAGCAGTGATAAATAAATGTCTTTTTATTATCATAAGTCTAAGTTCATAAACAATTAATAAAATTATCGTTTCAAAGATTAATTACTAATTACATTGTCAACAGAAAACCATTAACACAACATGAGAGTGAACTTGGCGCTAGTTGTATTTCCTCTTATGAGAATCTGATTTTTTAGCGATAATAATTAAAACGTGTAGAAAAAAATGTAAATTACTGTACTGTAAATTATGCATAAAAATATATTATTTTGAATAAAATTAAATATTATAGTTAAAAAAAGTTTGTCTTGTATCAATTTTTTTCAAATTTGAAATTTTTTATTAGTCATATTTTATTTTCTTATTTTTTTTTTGCGCGAATTTTAAAGTAATTTTACGTTGGTGCTTTGCTTTTATGCGAATTTTGAAAAATCACAGACCGCACCCCCCCTTTTTCAATGTAAGTTACATCTATTTTTGCGCAATTTCGTTTGCGCGTCTTTTCTGAGGAACCTATCTATCATGTAAAACGAGACCCGGGTGTATAATAAGAAATCAATGCAATGCATTATTTTAGAGTTGTCAGCTGTTTATCAAGTCTAATGTTGGAAGGCTGAATTTCAAATGAGGTTAACATTGAGTCAGTAAGTTTTCAGTGATGTGCCTAAGAGGATGATATATATATATTAAAAGCTTTTATTACAACATTTTTACAGTCAATTAAAATAAAAATAAATATTTCTCATGATTCTGGATTGTAAAAGTTTTTTTTTTTTTTTTTTTAAAAAAGCTTCTTTCATAAACAAAATAATATTGGAATTGATTTTTAATGCACACAGATTGTCTTTCAAATATTACACAGACTGTGACATTATTTTTACTCTATTTTAAATTTTGAATTGGAATACTTACAAAAATATCCCAACACTAAAAAGTTAAAATAATGTATATAAAAAATATTTTATAGTACACTTTTATTATGCACTAAAAAGCTAAAAATAATTGTTTTCTTCAATTGCAATTTTATGCACAGGGATGTCCAGAAATTAATACTCCATCTACTAATTTTTAAAACTAGTGATTGAATTAATTTCTGGATGTCCCATGCTTTTATTTCAAATTAATTCTGAAAATTCAAATTGTAGTTGAAGAAAACAATTATTTTTGGTTTTTTAGTGCACAATAAATAATGTGTTTATGAAATATTATATAATTTTATTTTCTTTTAGTCCAAATCATCTTGTTTTGAGTATCTAACTTCTTCAATGCCCAGATATTACATTTTAAAATGAATTCTTTGACAATATTTGATATTTTCCCAGTTTTATATTGAAGATGTCTTATTATAAATTCATAGCAATTTTTAAGGGAATGAATGACACTATGTAATTTTAATATAGTAGGAGGATGATGTAAAACTGGGAAAATATCAAATATTGTTAAAAAATTCATCATAAAATGTAATATCTGGGCATTGAAGAAGTTAGATACTCAAAACGATGATTTGGACTACAAGAAAACAAAATTATTTACTGTGCACTAAAAAGCCAAAAATTGAAGTTCGTTGATTCCCAACTGAGGAAAGTAAAAACAAAAGATCTTAGCTTGATCATTTGAATGGATCTGTTGTGCCCAATCTACTACTAGGAATTTTGGAGGTCTATGAATCTTCTCCATCAATTAACTATTTATATTGTAAATATAACAAATCTGATGTTGCTCAGAGTGGTTATACTACAATGTTGCAGAGAATAAAAAAAAGTTTAATAAAAGCTTACGTGAATTCATTAATAAATATGCAAACTGCCATTTATTAATGTATGCAAATATATGAGTCACTTGAGAAATAAAAATGTAAACTGCAAACTTAATTTATGCATATTATTAAGAATGGGTAATATATAGAGTATATGAGCACAGACTTTCATACGAAATACATATACTGGTGATTATTTATCTTTTCGACATATATGTGTTCAAGTGTATTAGTGGTATGAGATAGAGCAGAGAGTGGTGGGTTGTGTGAAAGTCTGTGCTCATATATCCTACATATATTGATACAGGTATATATAATAAGCCTGTATTTCAGTTAAGAATGATTAACTATATGAGAAACTGAAGCCACAAGATGGTGCTTGCCAGGAAAAGAGACTCCATTACTAGATTGCTATTTTAGTGTTTTTTTTATTAATAGTCAAGTTAATTATTTATATAAAGTTAATATTCATTTAGATAAACCCATTACCTTTAGGAAGATCTATAAAATGAAGAAAACTTCCAACTATTTAGAAAGTTGTAATCAAATTGCTGAGCAATAACAAACTACCTAGGAAAGCAGCCATTGCATATCAAACTATAAGGGAAAGCTAAGAAACTAATGAACAAAATAGTCCTCTGAAAGAAGAAATAGGAAAAAATGATGAATTGACCCATAAAGAGACCTCAAAACAAGATGATACAAAGTCTAAGATAAAATAACAAATACAAGAGAGCTTCCAAAACTTCCCTAATTGCTTCAAAAATGTTGAAACGATAAGAGAAGGTATGAATATGCATAAAAAAATCAAGATATGATAAAAAGTTTTTATTAAATCAAACTAAAATCTCAGATAATGTTAAGAATAAATATAATATATGTTAGGGAAAATCCCAACAGTTAACTAATACATTTAATGATAATTTTAAATGAAAAAATAGAAATGAAAAGGATCACAAAAAACCAAGAAAAGGACCTATAGCAACAAATAGTAATTTAAATATATATCTAAGTAATAACACTGAAACACTAGATATTATTAAAAATGACTCTAATGATTCTTAATTCATTTAAAAAAGATGCCTAACAGCAGATAAACTATGCATCAGAAGATAATTCTAAACCTAAAAACAAATATGAAAAGGAACTGAAACTAGGGAGAGAAGGGAATATGGAAATTAATAATGATTTGGACATAGACCCATATGACTTATACACCAGATGAAAAACTCAAACCTACAAAATACACCTCCAAAATGGAAAACCGAAGGAAAAATGGGGGGGGGGTATCAAAACTACAAAAAGGAGATCTCACTAACAGAAACATATACAAAAGAAAATGGATCCTTGGAAAAAATAAGTTATGCTAAAGCAATAAAGAGAGAACAACCTCTAGTTTATAGCAGTCTCCCCCAAATGGACTATAATGACATTATTGATCTTCTAGACGAGGACTATGAAGAAGTGGGAACTCACAATGCCATGATCTCGCAAAATAACACTCAATTAGACAAAGATAATATTCAACAGATAATTAAAAACTTTAATTCATGAATCCCACCACAATTGCTTAAATCTTTCAAAAACTACTATAATGAAAAATTGCTGATATTAACCATCATTGATGAACAATGTCAGTTATATCGATTCCCAGTGGAAGATTTCTATGAAGAAATTGAATCAAAACACTCTAGAGAGCTATTTTTAAAGTGCTCACACATCCAACAATAGATACATTATTCTAGAATTTCACTCAGTCATCCAAAAGGAATTGTTTAAAAAACATATAACAATGCTTAAGGATAAGATTCTCCGTTGGGTAGATATAGATCAACCTGTAACCCTAATAGGCCAGATACACAATTGTATATAAATTTTCACGAAGCAGAACTCCAATAATTTCTTAAAAATATATGGAACAATATCAAATTTTAGATACACTTATGATAGAAGAAATGGAATACCTATACTTACTAACACCACATTATTTAAAATCACCCTGAAGAAAGACATTACCCCATCTAATATCCCAACATTATTTCATACAGACATTGCTCTATTAATAATCACCTTTCCCCTAATGTTACTTCTGTAAACTCAGGAACTACCTAGTGTATGACTGTCTGGCAAGAATATATATCTGTCAAGGAAGGAAAAATAGATATCAGAGTGGCATTTCTGGATAGGTTCCATTACATAGTAATAACTGACCTACAAGGAGATTGATAACAATTGGAAATAGGGGCTATTAAAGCCTCAAGGGTCTCATTGGATAATTCACCTGAGATTCCTGGAGTCTCCATTGTCCCAATGGACATTTCACCCCAGAGCCACATAATGAAGATAGCTCATCCTCAGCCACCATCATAGACATGATTCCTACAGATATAGGAACCATTGAAGATGATGAATTCCCTCCCCATACAAAGAATACAACTCAAAAAATCTTAAAACGCAAGAATCGTAGGAAATTAAGATCAGAACTTGAAGGAGGTCATTCTCATGTTGGGAGGAAAACATTAGAAAATTTATCACCAGACCTAACTGAATCAGACAACTCGAACCCCATTGATCATGCAGGAAAGAAAAGAGTAAATTTTGGTCTAGTAAAGATTATAATACCAAAAGAAATCAACAACGGTAAAACCGACCCGAAGCTTATAGCATCTATAAATAAGTCCATGAAACCTAAAATGAAGCTTCACTCACCACAGTCTCCCTTAAGTTGATAAAAAATATCAATTAAAGATATTATTTTGAAGGACTTACACCTATATTAGAACATTATCAAAAAGATTCTATGATGGAACTATGCAACTTTTCCTTTGTTTTTCTCATTTGCTTTATTAAAAAATTTTCACCTACTTATTACCCAAAAATGTAAACCTTAGATACAATAAAAATCTTTTATCTTTAAAAAAAAAATTATCTTGTAAAGGAAGAAGGAAAAATGCTTTTGATATGCAAAAGAATTTTGAATTGCCTAGTTTATAGAAATCCAAACATTTTTGAAGTACACCTGGTTCTCTTTTTGTGCAGATTTTTTAATGCGATTTTGAATTTATGCAATTCATGTTTCTTTTTAATATCTTTTTATGCAGTTTTCTTTTATGCGATAAAGAAGTTATTTCACTTAAAATTGGGATTTCCATGTTTTATATACATGCTTTATATTTTACATACTTTAAATGCCTGATGGAAAAAGATTTGGCAATAAATTTAGATACTGTAGAAGATTTAGAAAAAGGTAATGCAACAGAAATGGAACCTGTTTGTTTCACAGCAAAAATGATTCGAGAAAGCCTTCAACTTTCCAATCAATTGGATAATCATTTTCTTGTTAATGACATGAATTATGAATGAGCTCTCAAATTCCAATGAGAGCTAAATAGTTGTATGTCTGGATATTGTGAACTTCATAAACAATTAGTAAAATCATCAACTCAAAGCTTAATCACTGATTACATTGTCGACAGAAAACCATTAACTTTTAGAATGAAATTTTTTTTATTGGCTGAGTGAATTAAAGTTTTAAACTTTTGATTAGTTCAATTATAAAATCAGCAGTAAAAATATATTCATCTTTTAATATTAGATTTGTTTGTAAAAAATGAATTAATAATTTGTCAAATTATGAAAGTGAACAAAAGTTTTTCCAAAATAAATTTCTATTTATAATTATAAATATATTCTATAATGGAAAACCTAAAAAGAATGTTTGTAACCTCTTTGTCAATTTATGTTTGTGTAAAAGTAAAGAATTTTTACTAAAATCTTAACTATTTTTCTAAAATAATTATATTTTCAGCATATTTTATCTAAATAATTTATAATATGTAAAGAAAATGTGAAAAAATACTCTAAAATATACATTTTCATTTTGAATATCAAAATAAAGAACTTGGAGCTGTAAAAATTGTTGTCAAGCGCTTCCTTTGGTTCAAAATGAGCAACAGCAAATCAGCACCTTATGGTACATTTTAAGCTTTAAAAAGACCTTAAATTCACTACGATAACTCAAAAATTGACAGTTTTAGAGTGACTTGAATGAAGCCATGAATAAAACTTTTCAGTTGGTGCATCTTATTAAACACAGCATGAGACTGAAGTTAGCGTTAATTGTATTTTCTCTTGTGATGAATCTGATTTCTTATTAGTTCACAAACGTACCCACATATTGTCAGATAGAGATAATGATTAAAATATATATGAAAAAATGTAAAATAAATTACACATAAAAACATTGTTTTGAATAAAATTAAATATTAATAAAAAAAGTAAAAAAAAGTTTGTCTTGTATCAATTTTTTTCAAATATTTGAAATTTTTTATTAGTCATACTTTATTTTCTTATTTTTTTATGTGAATTTTAAAGTAATTTTACCTTGTTGCTTTGCTTTTATGTGATTTTTGAAAATTATGGAATGTATCCCACATTTTTCAATGTAAGTTAAGTCTATTTTTGTGTGATTTCTTTTATGCAAGTTTTTTGTGGAACCTATCTACCACATAAAAAGAGACCCAGGTGCATTTTAGTTTGCCTATTTTAAATTTAGTTTGGATAAAATTTCCCACAGTTTCTGATGGGTACAATTGAAAATTATATTCAAGTTTTGGATTTAATAAGAATAGATAAATTATTGAGCTATAATTAAAGGTTGGCAAAGAATTTTTCTTCTTCTTATGTTACAAAATATATATATATATATAGAGAGAGAGAGAGAGAGGAAGGGAGGGAAGGAGAGAGAGAGAGGGAGGGAGGGAGAGAAAGAGAGGGAGAGGGAAGGAGAGAAGGGACAGGGGAAGAGGAGACCTTTTTTTCTTTTATATAATTTATGTATAAAAGCATAATAAAATGTATGTAGAATTTATATCCACAACATGTTTTGAAGAGAGTAAAGATTTTTTTTTTTAAAAATTGTTATAATGACATAAAAGTAATATTTTCCTTAGTTAGTGATATATAGGTTGTTTGAAATTGTTCTGAAACAAGCATTCAGGCATTATTCTAAATTATTATTCCAGAAGTCCATCATTTCATATTGCTTTGCATTCGGTCTCATTTACTGTTGAAAGCAGTATTGCAGTGATTCCTGACAAAGAAAGAAACAAAAGAAACGATCGCTGGTTAAAAGTGTTTACCACTGTAACTTGAATAACTGTATTTTGCTGTTTTTTTTTTAGCATTTTTCAGTACTCATTATAACAGCCAGTATGATAATTTTATGTAACATAATACGTTCTACAATGTGAGGCTAAGCACCAGAATCCACACCAGTCAAAATGCTTGGAAAATGCAGTCAGTCCCAGAAAATAATGCTGAAGTTTGCAAAACCAACTAGTGAAATCTCTTTAAAATACTATGAAGGAAGAAATGGACAGTTACCTTATATAACAGCATCCGTCCTGCTATATTTACTCTTTCTAACAGTATTCAAGGCAAACTATTGTTGGAGAGACTAATGAAGACAATAGTGAAGTGGAAAATATGTTACACACATTTTTGCTTCAATGTCTGGTGATTCAAAACCTTGAATCAGAGGTTTAAACGCAGCTATATATATGTGTGACTCACTAGAGAGTGAAAAGGATACATACAAGTTTTAAAATCCTCCTTTGTTTTTGTACTTTCATAAGTTAAACGTTTTATTATAAAAGAATAATTAATAATTTTTAAGTCAGAAATATTTAAATTTCCATTCCCTTTCAATAATCGTGTATGTGTGTTCAAGATTGCAAAAATATATTATTGATAAAAATATATTTTTCGTTATTAAATATTATGTATGTATATTTTATAGTTCACATATTTTATTTTATGATTCAATACCAAAGAAAGTTCTAGAGAGTAATTAAAATAACTCTGAAGCTTATAAATAAAAGAATATTCTAGTTTTAATTTAAAAAGGATAATTAATAAATTAAAATCCCTTAGCAAACAGAATGGTAATGAAAAGTATATCTTTTGATCTATTTCCATTCTCGAAATAGATTAAAACAATACTCTAGAACTTGTTGCATTATCATTGAAAATAAAGAATAGGTGCATTCAGGCCAGTTCATGAACATCCAGGCCTTATCATGCCGAAAGAGAGAACATTCGAGAAAGTCTTGCTAACATATAAATAGAGCCGAAATTTTAGGCTGTCTCTTAGTGCGCCATTTTACCAAGTGTTGCAGAACAGACCCACATCAATTTAAATTTTGAAATATGAATCCGGAATAGAGGGACTAAATTTGCTTCCCCTTTTTTCTCCAAAAATCGTTTCCATACTGCTATGCTAACCTACCATCTCCACTTATGAACTGCCTAATTTAAATGCTGAATTATCTCAAGATGCGAGCCATTATTTTTTAAAACTTTGCCTTGCTAACCATGTTTTCCTCATTTGATAATTTTGCACTTACCAATCCGTATGGACATCAAGACATCAAATAATGGAAGGTAAATCATAATCACGCCGCTAATGTGAACTCTTTCAAAATTTTTATTTTAAAACCTAATTTGTTTATAATGTAATTCTTTTTCTATTTAGACATGGCGTTGTAATGTTAATTGTAACAATTCTATAAAGTAGTGACTTTCTCTTTCTGTTATAAAAATTTAATGCACGAATCTATAACTTTATTTTTTATGCATTTCTTTAATGGGTTTCACAATTCTATTTCTAATATTTTAAAAGTGGCAAACTTTTAATTTAAATATTATAAATTTTGTATGATTTAATTTAATATGCTAATAGTTCAATCTAGTGAACCGATCCTAAATTTTCTTATTAAATATCTTCGATATTATGGGATGTTAAATCGTAAATGTAAGCTTTCTTACCTAACTGAAAGTTTGCTCGATTGAATAATATTTTAAAATTTTTCTATTTGCTTAGTGGTAGATGATTATTCACTGCTACATTTAATCTATCATTTTATTACCATGTTCACGATATTGATTTATTCTCATATTATATTATAAAGTAAACTTAATGACCTGCCTTTGTTTTTTTTTTTGCCCATTATGCCATCTAGCATGGTAATTATTTATGGAATTAATTACTAGTTAGCATATTAATATTTGTTTAATGAAGGGAACAATATTCCCTCTTTTATGTTGTGACATTCCTAACTAATATTAAAGGTCATTTGCGTACCTTTTGAGATGGATCAAATTATTTCATATCATTATGCTAGATTCTATTAAATTATGAGGGTCTTAATCCACATATCAGCGTCATTAAGAACCTGATTTATTTTTTTAGTATTAGTATTGCTTGGCTTACATAACGTTATGAAATTTTCCTTGCTTTGCTTTATCAAACTTAAAACCCGGAGGAACGGGATTCTTTTACTTATGGCATATCCTTGAATGGGATTTGACAGCACCGACTCCAGGATATTGTCAGATGATCATTTAGGCTCTACATGGGTTAACACTGGAAGACCCAGACCATGCAATTCCTACGATATCACTCTTTTCCAAATGCTGACCTGTCATGTGTACAGGCACATTTCATATTCTTATAAAATTGATGAAGCATTCGTCCTAAAATGGACTCAACCTTTTCTAGCATTATTACTTTCTTGTTTAATATTTTTATATTTGCCCATTTTAAATCTGTAAGATGTAATGCCATGAGCTCTAAATCCATCTCATATTTTCGTTTATATTATAAGTTAGGGAATGTCATTTTAAAGCTTATTTAAGCTACCCACCCTTTCATTGAAACAATGTTGGACTGCACTAACAAATAATGCTAAATAAATCCTCTCCAGTCAGAAAAGAATAGAATAAAATACAAATAACTTTTCTGTTTGAACATTTTAAGGTCTAAAGACTATTTAAGTGAATAATATAAATTATAAAATATTTTCGTGTGTGGTTTAAATGAACCATAATAAATTGATGTAACTTATATCCTATTTATCTGTTTTAAGGTCACTCATTTTTCATAAAATAATCATAGCGTCCATATTATATATGGTAAAATTGGTATCTACTGTTAGCATATTAAGCCGCATCTTTTGAATATCTATACATTTTTTTGAATCATAATATCCAATCGCAGGTTTGCGTATTATTTAATCAGTAACTTATGTTCTATTATATAATTTTTCAATACGCAAATCAGCATTAATAATCAAGTGAAAACCAGAGTTCTATTAGTGTTATAGGTAAATAGATTCGCGACTGTTTATTAAATTGTATATTATTTGTTTATTCATTTTTCTAATTAATATTAATAAATTACTAACCATATAATTAGTATTTAATTCTGCTTTGCCTCTTTATTTATGCATATACATTGTTAGTTAGATTGCGTTATATATATAGCTCATTTCCATTGACCTTAGGCCAATTTCTAGATTTATTAATGAATTTTGATGAAAAGTCTAATTATAATCTTAAGTTATTTTATTCTGTAGGGAGCGGGGGTTCGAAACCTAGTAGTATTATCATTCTCTATAGATCTCTTGTTTCTCCGTTGCTGCTCCGGGACAGGAATGAATAAAATTTCATTTGTTATCATCAGAAATGTTGTTTGTGATAGGGCAGAGTTCATGATTGTTCCTGACTTATGTATCTTGCACATAATTGGACTCGAGGTACTTTTGCCTAGATGCTAGCTCTTGTTAGACGAACATACAATTCCGATCGGTACAGTAGTAAAATATTAAAGGAATGATATCTACAAAATCCATGATTTGTGATTGTTTCAATATTTAATGTAATAAATTCTTATTATTATAAATACTGTAAGGTATTAAACTTAAATTTAAAATGTCTTTCATTATTATGATAATATTTTGTGTATGTGTTAATAGGTGCAAGTATATACGCTGCAGTTTTATTAATTATTAATAAATTGTTATATTTTTATTAATCCATTTAGTTTGTGTTTGTAACTCAATCCAAATATTATGCTTTGTACATATATATGCTTGTTAATATCCACAGCCCTGAGAAATCATGCAATCCACTGGGAGACATGCTGTGATAGTAGTAATGATTGACGATGAACGTTCCTGTAAAAGTTTTCCAACAATTAACTTTCATCTTAAAAGGTTTGGTTCCTTTGAGTTTTTATTTATTTATTATTGAACCAAAAAAAAAAAAAACAACAATAACAACAAATAAAATACTTTCGGAACTATTTGTACCTTTTAAAGTTATAAATCATCACCACCACATTGGTTAATAATATATATTTGAATTAAAATTTTTATTTGCATTTTACAGTGACTTTTCAAAATTGTTTCTAAAACCACCATATTTATATTTGTTCTTGTTCACTCCATAATTGAATCTGATGTATGGACTTGTGAATTAAGCAGATTGACTTATTTTTATTTATTTAAATCTCTAACCCCCCCCCCCCTGTTTTAAATATAACATATCTTGATGACTTTTAATTTAAAAATTTGATATCAAAGGATGAAAAACTTTATATCATATATATAATTAAAGAACATTTAAATGTATTTTCTGTCAAGAGCTGATGTATCTCATGTCTGATAATGAGCAGTTTTGCCCCCTAATTTATGCTTAATTTCTTACATTCTTTTCTAATCTTTAGCAGTTAGCATGTTAAATTTTCAATTTTATTGTACCCAGTAAGCCTTGTTCCAAGAAATTTTCATTACTGGAAGCTGCAATCCACTATTATAATATAATTCTATAATCTTGAAGATTATAATGCCAGTTTTAATATTTGATGTTCAAGAGAGGGAATGTGTGCGCGTTGATCTATTTTATTTCTTCATAAATATTTTTTTGTTATCTTTTTTTAATTAAAAAAAATCGACTTCCCACTTTTCTTACTAAAGGACCAGCTGTTTCTCACTTAAGAGAGGTCAGATACGTGATATGCATGTGTGAGGTAAAATCTCTCCATGCTTTACCCCATTCAGTTTAAAAATATTAATTTATATAAATCTTATTATAACAAAAGAATGTTGTTTAATATAAGGATCTTTATTGTAATAATTATGTTAATAACTTGAATGATATTTGGTTAATTGCGTTTTGAAAAAGATTTGCTTTTTATCTAATAATGCTTCTTAATGATGTAAAGTCTCATTAAAATTTATGATGTAGCCTTAAGATTGAGATTCTGGATTAATATATGTTAAAGGGGTGGAAAGCATTGGCAAACGATTATCGATTATGATCAAGAGTTATTGTTTGATTTATAGCAGTTTCTTGCTTAGTTATGCTATTTGCTTTAGGTCAAAGAACCTAATATGCATAAAATATAATGATTTGCTAGTAATAATACATTTAGCGTGTACAGTTGAATTAGAGATTAAAATGGACTCAGAATTTTTACGATCTCGGTCGGGGAAGTGATCTTTAGCTTTATAGGTTTTTAAATATACTGTTTGGATGCGCAGTGAAGCAAGTGTGGCCGTTTCATATATAAAGGCGGAATCTATTTTAGGCTAATAGTTTTCACAACATGTTGCAGGTTCATATATAATCGTAAATAAAGGGAGGCAATTTTTAAAATAATTTTATGAATTAAAAATCTTCTATTTATTGCTTATTGTTTGCTTTGGGAGACTAATGTTTGAATTGATATCTCATTCTAAATTTCTCTCGTCCTTCATATCTGACGCACTAAGACGGTCATAAATCAGGATTAACCAGTAAACTCAGTGCCGACCAAAACGTACCGCCTCTCCTAATAGCAGTGAAGACTGCATTATATATATATAATCTTTTTGTTATTGTTGTTGTTGCTGCAGTAAATCAGTATTTATCTTTTAACCCAGATAAATCTAGCTTAAATACCCATTTAGTGACCATTGTTAAATACCAAGATTGTGTATAGACTTATCTGAATGATCATATTTTTAATATGGTAGGTAGATGAGCTAATCACTGTTATCACAAGATACTTGCAATTGCTGGTTGGGAAAGAAAAAAATAATTATGTCCATTGTGTGACGTTGCATGCTCTAAAATACAGGTCTGCAATGAGTCTTAATCGTAATTCTAGTAATGTTACGATTTGTAGTGGCAGTAGCAGTAATAGCAGTACTAGTATTAGTAATAGTAGTAATAACAGCAGTAGCAATAACCACAGTTGTAATAATAGATATGATTGTTGAAGTTGTAACGGGCACATACGTTACATTGTTTTTTATTATTAAACATGAAAAAAATAAAAGTTCGCAAATAAAACTTTTTTTTTTTTAAGAATTGAAAATTAAAATTCTATACTAAACTCATATATATATAAAATCGCACAGATGAAAAAAAAATTATTAAAATAAAACTTTATTAAAAATAGAAAAGGTATTTTAAAAACAAAAACTCGAAAAGATTTAGAGATAAAAATATATATTTAAGTTTGAAAACAAATTAATTAATGTTATTGAAAAATGGAAATGATTATTTTGATTAGTCAAAGTGAACTAGCCTTTGGGCATTTAAATGTATAAGCAACGGTCAGATAGGAAAACAATAGGAACAGAATGGCCAATGAAAGAAATCCATCGGGGAAATCGGACCTCAACGGAAGGATCATCATCATCGATGACGTAATGTCAATTGAATCCTTAAAATTAATATAAAAGGAAAAGTTTGGAAATTGTTAGTTAGTTATTACGAGAGGACAGATATGTGTTAGTGCGGAGTTGGAGGTGAAGGGATTGAAAGATGCACTTTCAATTCCTTCAGTTGTAAAAAAAAAAAAAAAATGAAACATCGTTTTCTATATTGAGGACCAGCTAGAGTAAAAAACCGGATGAATAAATAAAACGGCCTACAGAATACCAACCTCTTTAGGACGACGTGGGAATTTACATTCAAATGGCAAGCAACAGATAAAGCTGGACGTTTTAAAAATCGTAAGAACTTTATATTCATTTGAAAACAATAAGAACTCTAAATTCTAAATCTTTTAGTAAATAATACAAATAGAATCCTATCTGACCAACGTAAATTAATATTAATAATGTTATTTGATGTATTTTTTTATTTAAAATCATTTCCATTTATTTTTTTTTTGTTCTTTTAAGTTTTATTTATGATTTTTGTTTTTCGCTAATGTAATATTATATAAATGTTAAACTTAAGTCGGGCGTGAATGGCTATATAGATTTGTAAAGTTATATTAGGGGAGGGTAGTCTTAGGTTATTTGTTTCGTAGTTAAATTAGGTCAATGGATTGGATATATTGGTGTAATTAGTAGATGTAGTACGAGATTCGCTACGAGCAGAATCGCTTTATACGCCACACACTTCCTTTTTGGCCTATGGAATGCGATTCGTAAGTCGGAAAAATGACTGCAGTCCTTTCCTATGGAGTTTTCTTTTTATTGCTCTTCTTGTCAGATAGATGTAGTATTCCTATCTGATGAGAGGCAATTTCTTCTCTTAACCTTTTGTGCTGCCATATTTCGTATGACATTGAATGCATCGATATATCAGATGAATTGACGTTGGTTTGACTGCGAACTTTTGGCCTAAGGTTAAATAAGAATAGAATATTTTCTTTCAAATGCAAATCTATGTAGTCTATTCATACTCGACACTCTAAATAAAAATGCATTAAATTTAAGTTGGGTATGGACGTTGCATGGATTCGTTATCGGTTAAATATGTTTTTGGTTTTCATATTTGATCAAAATATGTAGACATTTGGTAAATAATGATACCTTATGGTGAGTATCTAAAATGTATTTATTCGGATGTCTTTTAAAGTTATTGGTGTCACTGCGGCATCTTATGATGAATGCTATTGGGTTTCTTATAAATTTCCCTCTGCAATTCCACCAATGATTTTATATTTTGATCGTTTGTTTATTTTGGAATGGTTTTGACTGTGTAATCTATGTAACTGATCTATACTCAACATTAAAAACACATTTTATAAATCCATTTGTGCGAACTTATAAAATTTAAAATAACTTATAAAAATTAAAATGTAAAATCAAATTCTAAAATTATGATAAAATTATAAAGTAAAAGTAATGTTAAAATGATTCAAAATTTATATGTGCGTTAATAAATGTTTGTGTGTATAATTACTGGCAGTGGCTTATTTTATTATTTTTTATATATTCTTAGATAAGAATTTTTTTATAAAATATAAATCTCTGTTATTCTACTGAGCTTGTGACAATGGGCTAACGACCGCAATCAACCAATATAAATTTTTTTTTTTGACTTACATATCTGCCTACTTTATAAATTTTTCTAGGTTTAAATGCCTAGATGGCGCCCTGTAGTGCAGATTATGTTAGTCTCGTATTCTCCGGATCGTTATAAATTGAATTGTGTTATCAGTTACAGATTTTATATATAGTGATATGTTTTGTTGTTATGCTGCTATTGTTTATCATTGATAGCAACTAAAACAAGTGTTGCTGTTTACAGTTAATACAAATAAATTCACATTTAAAAAAAAAACCTGTTTTGATTTGATGCTGTGTGTAATCAAGGAATGTGGAAACTTATTTCATGCTCAGCATGGGTTAATGTAGGTGGAGAATGACATATTTAAGAGCTACAAGTTTCTGGATCAATCACATGTTGAGAAATTTAAAAACATATATCCATTTACCCGTATTGAATAGAAATGTTGTGCTCAACCTGAAATTATAATGTTCAAACGTCAGCAACCCTTGAATAACAAATCATATAGTTATTATTTCCAATAAACATCATAAATACACTTATTTTCTTTCCAAAGCTCATTTATTCTCAACATATAGGATTGAAACCTGTCCATTAAAGTTTGAAGATATGCTCTCTTAATATGAACTGAGCACTGATTATATATATGTGTGGGAGATGATAATCTGGACCAACTGATGGGTGCTGGTTCAGTACGAAGTACATATATTAGAGATTATTTATCTTTTTTGCATGTATGTGGTTGTGTGTATCAGATGTAGTGGATGATCCAAGGAAGCTTGAAAGTCTGGGTTCAAATTTCACCTAATTACATTTATACAAATTTAAAATAAATAGATTTGAAAAGAAAATAGTGTTTGTAATGCTTATGTAGCTTTATTTTGTTTAGTGAGCTCAATTGCATCACCAAAATATTGTGTAAATCAAGAATCTCATAACATGCATGCAATTACAGTGCTTTCCTATGGCAAAAGTATTTTAAAAAACAAAAAGAAAAAGGTACTAATCTGTAGGTCAATGTAATATATAGTAAGTATATTCATTTGCTGTAATAATTTTTTTAAAAACAATTTTATGTTTTACAATCACCATTTTAAATTTGCTATGTTGAATGAGGTCGATATTCCAATGGATTATGGTCTATTAGATTAAAAGGAAGCTATGAATAAAATTAATGCACATTTAAAATTGATTTTGGTGCACTTTATGTTCTGCTATCAATGTTTTTTGTTTTTGTAATTATTCGATGTGTAAAACTTTGAATTTTTTTTGCAAGCTTGCATAGAAAAGTTATTAAAAATTTATAGTCCATCATTTATATATATATTTTTTACAAGAATGTAAAAAGAAATTAAATCAAGAAATATATTATATGAGAGGGAACCTAAAAATAACTGGAATTTTGTAATAAAAAATGTTTATTTTTCTTTAAGGGTTATAAATTGTATCTCCTTCAAAGTATTGTCCATTTACATCAATCTAAACATTTTTTTCATTTTCGAAGTAGTCCGGAAACACAAAGTGAAACCACTTCTAAGACAGCCAACAAAAGAATTTTGAGGCATTTTTTCATTCGAGAGAATAAAATGATGTCACACAGTTAGAAATCGAGCTAATACAACTGATAGAGAAACTGGATCATGTTGAATTTAATTAAAAATTGTTTCACATTCAAGACTGCTCGCAGAGGAATTGTCGTGGGGAAGTTTGCATTTCTCACTTTGCCATAAAATGGGACATTTACATTTTACTGCATCACACATGTTTCAGAACTTATAGACAAAATGTCTGACCATTAAGAACTAATTTTGTGGAGAAAATGCCATTAGCATCAATAAAAAAAGTATCAGCATTATCTTGACATTGGACTTTATTTGCCATGCTTTTTTGGGACATGGGGAAATTGACAAGTTCCTTAAATCATTTGTAAACTTGTGTTTTCCCCAGGGCAGCTTTCTTGTAATCTGTTTCAAGCATTACAACTGTTTTCCCTAAAAGAAACAGAATTTCACATTATTTCAACTTTTATTGACAAATAAGTACAATGCACTTTACAAAAAATTGTGCTATGTGGTACCACCATTTTACATGGTAACATAATTTGGCAGATTGAGCAAAAGGGTCTCCTGCAAAAGGCATGTATGACAACAGGCACACTTACCAAAGAACAATTCCAGTTACTTTTGCCCCCCCCCCTCATATAGTTGATTATTGATGATATCAGACATTTTTTCCTGGTGGAGAATTGAATTTTTTATAAGTATGAGAATATTAATTAGAAATTAGTTGAATAAAATTATTATTTTAAAGTAATGTATACATTTTTTATCTTATTTTTAGAGCACTTTAATTTTCTATATAATGAAAGCTAATTTTTAATTTCTGTGCTGAATAATATCTGTATATATATATATTGTGGGAATTATGTCTGTTCATGATGAAAATCATTTTTGCTTTTAGTCTCTCAGATATCCTATTACAGACTACTGTACAAAATTACTGAGTAAAAATTGTATTATATTTTCTAGTGCAATTTATACTATTGTATTTTATCTCAAAGGTTTTTAATTACACAATATGCAGGATCCCCATCACTATTTTGTTTTTCTATTATTATTATTATTATTATTTTAATTACATAATATTTTTTGTCTTTCTATAATGTCATTATTCTCACAAAAGCATTGTCATTTAAAAAAAAAAAAAATGGCAGTCGTTTTCTAAAAAAAAAAAAAAATTTTTTTTAGCTAGTTGTTTTTGATTATTAATAATTAAAGTAGTGAGTACAAATTGATGACACATACTAAAGTAAACCCTCATATAAAAGCTCAGGTACAAATGTTGGGTGTATATACTATATATACGTTGCACAGATTGAACATTAGTAAGAATTAGACAGAAGGCGTAGTTTTATAATATTTATATATATATTGATGATAATTGGGAATAAAATTAATTTGGAAAGAAAGTAACATTTGTTCATATTATTTACATACATTGATAGAAATTTGGAATAAATTAGATTTGGAAAGCAAATGTTGTGTGCTTGCTGTATTATTGAAATGTAGAGTATCAAGTTTAAAAAGAAAATTAAGGTTATAATAGATTTTAGAATATTTAATTAAAATATTATTTCCGGGTGGGTAGTAGATTTTGGAATATTTAAATAAAATTATTATTTCCTGGTTTTCCTCTAAGGATCAAGGAGTCACTGTTATACTAGAAGCTATCTATGATAGTGCAGTCTTATAATAATTATTACTACTGCACTATTTTTAGGACATCAGAAAATAGACATCTCCTATTATCTTCATCCATATCAGATTATAAACAGTTGTAACTATTAGTCGCCGATCAATCAAAAATAGATTTTTTTTTTTAAAAAGTAAGTTTTATATGAAAATATTATGAATAGAGGACGTATCAAAATAAACTCTAATGTATTAATCGTGTAGTTATGAAAATATAATTAAAATAATCTGGAATAGTGAAATCAGTGACATTTTATAACGAATTTTATTTTGGAAGAAATAAAAATAGTAACTTGTAAATATTAACCAGTTATTAATAATTTTTATTAGTCACTCATCTAATAATAAAAATAATATTTCTTTGTGTAGGTAGGGAATGTTTCTATGTGTAAGAGATTGTGATCTGGGTCAACTGATGATTGCTGGTTCAGCACGAAATGTGTATGTTGGGGATCATAGATCTTTTTCACATATCTTTGATCACATGTTTATGATAACATCCCTCCACAAGGCATTAAAAGTGGCTAGAAAGCATTCCCTACTTTATGCAAGAGTAGTGTAATGAAAATTACACTACAGAAATATTATTAATCAGTCATTGTTTGAAAAATGTTATAAATTTTTTTTTTAAACATCTGGAAGTAGATAAAACATTAATTTTTAGTTTGGTTAAACAATGAAGAGAGATTTACATAATAGAAAAAAACAAACAAAACCCAAACTAACTTACATATTGAAGTATAAATTCATAGCTAATTAAAATGAACACATATATATCTATATACATAAAACGTATCCATGGACATCATCAGCTGCTAAGCAATTCTTTTTGAAACCTTTCTATCCTTACTTTAACTGCAGATAATCATAATCATTTCTTTTAGGTAATCAACTCTCACTTTTTTTTAAAAACCCCATTCTTAATTTATCTTTCAGAAACCCAACATATATCAATTATAATTCCTGCTATTCTAAATATATACTCAGTTCACTTAATGAATAATATTTCTGTAGCGTAATTTTCACTATACCACTCTCATATAAGATAGGAACTGGTTTCTATCCCCTTTTAATACCTTGTGTAGGGGTGTAATCTTAAACATATGACTAAAGCCATGTGAAAAGATGTATGATCTCTAAGAGGCACATTTCATGCTGAACCAGCACTTATCAGTAAGCCCAAATCACAACTCTTATATATATATTTTTATCATTGTTCAGTATATATAGATAGCTAATTACTTAAGTTTAATTGATAAATGTTAAACTGACTGCCCTCACAACTTTGAAATAAATCACTTGATGGAATTGTATTAGTAATTTTTATTAGTCATTTATTAGATTAGAGATTATCCAATTAATGAATAATATTTCTGTAATGTAATTTTCACTACACCACTCTTATACTCAATCCAGTTTCTTCTCCACTTCATAATTTCTTCAGCAAATAAATAATTTCTGTCCAATTTAATTTTTCCATTTTTTCTCACATCAATATCTCACAAGTTTCCAATCTTTTCTCATTTTTTAACTGCTCTTTACAAGTCATATTCCAAATAAAATATTTTTTTAAAATTCTATTTTCATTATATTCCAAATTAATTTTTTATCTTTATTAATAGCTTTGCAATTATTATTCTAATATTTTTATCTATTTTCATGATTAGAAAATCACTTGGCTAAATATTTAAAGATTAATTTGTCCTCAAATTTACTTTCTAAATGCTCTAGTAATCTTTTATCACTGCCACATATAGTATTATTATTTTAGATTTGGTAGAAATTGATTTTGGATGTCAAACATCCTACAAACTTCATCAGTTCTATTTAATATTTTGTTAAGCTCATTATCTACTCAGCAACTTCTTCACCATAATAACAGCAAATCTTATAAAATGAATTTTAACTTTATTCTTATCAAAATTATTCATTAAGAAGTTTATTCAAATAAATATTAAATGAAATAGGAGTTAGGTAACTTTGTATTTCATAGGAGATTTAATTTTGTAAATATTTTTTGTTTCATGTCCAAATTTTCTAATAGTCATTTCTTTTTCAAGTCTATTTTTTAAAAAGTCAAATTATCATACAAAACAAATCATTTCACTTTATCAAAAGCATGGGGGGGGGGGTAATAAATTTCTTTTATCAACATCACATGATCTTTCATATGCTTACTTATAGATTTCCATAAGCAGTTCTCTTCACCCTACTCTAGAGCAACCTACTATACTTTATTCTTTTTCTTTCAATATAACGTTTTGACCATAGTCCTAATTATATTTATTGTATCTCTCTAGTTTTTTGTCTGTGTTCATATTGAACTTCCAGCATAAAAAGATTATCATCATCATTAATGAACACTCGTAACTGGTTATGAACTTTTGAGTACCAGAAGAAAAATGATGGAGAGAAAAGTGATGATTAAAAAGTTATAGAAAACAGAGAAATAAAAGATTTGAATCAGAATTGCTGTGTTGATAGTTGTTCCAACACACTAATCCCATTATTAATGGAGAGGGATGTTTGATAGTCTGGGAGGCTCATGATTACTGGGACTTATACTAACTTAAGTGATTGAAGAACTTTGTTAACAGATTATTCAATACTTTGAATGATACTGTTAATCCAGATGTGAGCTTGTTAAATCCCTTATATATGACTTCCACTTTTAATTATACCATGATATTTCACCATTATTTGATTCCTTTGTTATTATGCTCCTACAATTTCGCTTTTATTTTGGAATTCTTTTATTCCACTATTCTCATCTTGATTTTATTAAGCTTTTTGTAATACCTTTATATTATAGAGGCTTTGTATTTTTCCATCTAAGTGTTAACACATAGTTTCTTATTTACTCTTTTTTTTCTTATTGTTTTGCAGTATTGGTTTTTATTTTTAAAATATTTATTAACTTTTATTTGATTTACTTAACCATTTATCGTTTTATTAAATAAGCTTCTGTTTCCATGATATAAATTTGAAAATTTTTCCTTAGATCTCCATTTAATTTACTAATATACAGTTTATTTGTTTTGGTTTAGAACTTCAAATTCTTTAGAATAAAGATAAATGCTATTGGAAGCACATGAGTAAACAGATGAGAAAGACATATGATATTTTGTTATTGGTATTAACTTAAAATTTTGCTTCTATTACATTATCTGAATTTCTATAAATATCTTTACATTATAGTGAATTTGCACTTTTCCATCTCAGTGTTAACATATAGTTTCTTATTTATTATTTTTTTTATTATTATTGCTTTGCAGTATTTTTTTTTTTTAAAAAAATATTTATCTTTTGCTTGATTTACTTAACCATTTATCTTTTTATTATATAAACTTATGTTTCTAGGAAATAAATTTGAAAACTTTTCCTTGCATCTTTATTTAATTTACTAATGTACAATTTATTTGTTTTGTTTAGAACTTCAAATTCTTTAAGTAAAAGTAAATGCTATTGGAAGCACTTGAGTAAACAGATGAGAAAGACATATGATATTGTTGGTATTAACTTAAAATTTTGTTACTATTACATTATCTGAATTTCACAACAGGTTCTGGACATCCAAATACACTTAACACGGTTCTATTTAGAACTAATATATATTCTACAGAAGCAAATTCTGTTTCATCTCGCTGTGAACTTTTTATTATATGTATTAATGGTTAATATAATAAGTCCATATGCAGTACTATTTTATTCATACTCTCACGCTAGTTTCAAGTTCATAGTCTTCATTAGTAAAAAGCTTGGACCTGAATCTCTTCTATCTGGATTTTTTGGATCTGATGCCTTCATGCACCAGCCACATTTTGTTTTCTTTTTATTCATCAAGCCAATCAACCTGAAATTCAAAAGCAACTTAAGCTAACTTGCTTGCATATTTATATAGATATTAATTTTGGCAAATTCAAGCTGATATCCTGATATGTATTTAAAAAAGGAAAAGGTTGCTGCTGAGTGTAAAGTGCACCAGGTCCAAAAAATTCAGTTAAGAACTTCTCACCAATGAAGATTATAAGCTAGAAATTAATCTGATAATATGAATATAGCAGCTAGTATTGAATTTGGATTTATTAAGCACCCCTATCTAGAGTCTATTAATTACTCAAATATAATAGGCAATAGAGTAGAATGAATAGAGCTTATTTCATGATAAAGCATTGTGTAAGTTAGTGTCGGGTTGATTTATTAGTTTTATATGTAATTTCATTTAAACGTGTAGAATGGTGATTTTTTAAACAATTGTTAATATACTTTTTCAACAGAAACATATTAGCCTTTCCCTCATCTCATTTTTAAATCCCAATCCATAATCTTCTAATTTTATTTTTTTCTGACCAGCTTCCCAATCTCCAATTGTTATTTCACAGCTATGTTTGCATTAATTCTCATTTTTTCGCATGTGTGATTTCAATGCTTTCATCATATTCTTGACTACATGTATAACTGTATTTCTACCTTTGCTCTTGCAAATCCTTATTCACTTCTCACTTTTATTTCACAGCTCAGTAATTCTTTGTCATAAAGACATACACAATCTAATTCTTTTAAAATATTTATTTTTTATAACCAATTTGTGTAACATTTCTGAAAATCCTGGGAAACAAAAATCAAATAGGAACATCCAATTTTCCTTACGCACATATATACATATATAGCAAAACTTTGATCCATGAGTTTTCAAGAAAATGGAGAACAAAACAACATATACAGCAAAAACACAGTATGATGAAAACATTAAAAATTATATATGACTAATATTATCACTGCAGTATATGTAAAATACCGTTTAATTGTTGCTTGAAATACAAATAAGACATTATAATTCAATTCATTCAATACCTTTTATTTGCAAAACTTTTACTGTCTGCCTACCCTCTCACTTGCCTACCCCTGTTCGCCCATTTGCCTACACTTATAAATCTATAATATATGTCTGATTTTCAATTCAATTTTACAAACAGAAAAATATAAGTGAAAAGATCTTGAATATTAGGTCCACCATTTTATAATTTAAATTTTTTTTAAAAATGCTAACAAGTTTTTATTTGACATTTGTTGTATTAAATTTTACATCTCGATTCAAAACACAATACTTTAAGATCTAGAACTGGATCATAGTCACTACTATATGTACTGACCAAATAAAAGAAAGCTTTTATTATCGCCATTACTTCGTGCATCTTGGTGAAGTTTGACACAACTTCTGCTGTTCTCTCCCTTGTTTAATGCAGTAAATATTATACTGTGATGGGAACAGAAGAATATTAGAATAAAATATAATTAACTAGGATAATGGATGAAAATAACACTCATACGAGCATGCATGTAACCTCTTAAAATGAATTAAAGTTCAAAAGTGACTCAAATCTTTCATAAAGAAACATGACTTGACAACCTTATTGTCAAATTTTCACTTAGTCTAAAGAAAAGAGATAGAGGGTAAATAAATCTGTATGATATTTCTATTTAAAGGAACTATCTAGGTAGGCTAATGTATCAGGATTATGATTTGCCAATGTTCGTTATAAAATGGCTGTTTGAAGATCAGTTGAATTGGAAAAAAAAATTTTTTTATGTGAGATTAATTTTGGATTCGCTAAAAAAAAAAAAAACCAGATGAAATAAGTGGGAGGAAAAATTAATATGAAATTAGGCAGTGAGTTATATATATATATACAGACTTTGGAAGCTGTATAGAAATTGTCAGTGATCAAATCTTTAATGATTAGAAGATCATTGAGTATTTCTATATGTTGTTCTCCAAAGTGTATTTCAATTTTGTTTTTGACCATAAAACACCCGTGTATGGTATTTCATTACATTTGTATTTATAATAGCAAACAATTCATTTAAATAAGTAATATTTCTTAGCTTTCTGAAATATTTTACTTCTAACTGGATTGCACATGTTAGTAGTAAAAATAAAGCTTCTCACATTTTTCTTTTAAAATTATTGAGATGTTTTACATTATAGTAATATAAATGATTTTATTTTACTGCTTTTTCGTAAAGATGCACTTTATTGATTCTGGTAATTCAGATGTTATAAATTTAGTATCAGAACTATATAATAGATACGAATTAAGTTATTTAAAATTCTTAAAGAATGTTTTGAATTTCAGGTTATGATTTTGAGTATACTGCTAGATTAACCCAAGGATCTTTACCTAAAAAACCCAATGGCAAGAAACTAGTTTGAGACTTTGGATGAACACTGCCAGTGGTATCTTAGTAATAATCATTTAAGTTTGTCAAAAATAAACAGAAAGTCCGTAGATGTTTTGTTTGCTTAGTTTTTATCTTATTAAAAGAAAATTAAATGCAAACGAATAATGTAATTTTCTATGCTGTTTTCAAAAATTTGGAAAAATCATCATCATCAATCTACAAATTGAGTAATTTCTATTTTCAGATATTTTATTATAAACCATGTCTTTACTCATATCATACTCTTCTGCATGTTATAAATTTCCACAACAAAAAGTATCTTACTCATATTTTTCATTTGTAAAAGATTAAAGTAATCCCTAAAACAATCTATTTAGAAAGCTGATAACCATTATTGGAGTTGTGAAGCTATATTGTGAGTGGTTTTGGATCTTTATATACCCAAATACTTCCAGTAAGATATTAAAAGTAACTTCTTCAAAATGAAACAACAGTGAGGTTTGGAAAAGATTTTGCATATTACTTCATAAATATGAATTTATTCAAGTCTGAAATGTGGAAGGGAAAAATGATGATTAATTTTTCAATCATCTCAGATCTATTCCTCACATCATTATCAAAAGAAGAAGAAAAAATCCACTGTCCAATTTCAAAATAAAACTTTTTTTTTAAAATTCAGTTTACCAAGATTTTTCTCTACTGGTTAGAAGATGAATGAATCTACCATTTTTGTTACATGATAAACTAAGATTCCAATTATTAAATTTGAAAAATATATTCATATTTTTATAAGAGACTTGTCTATTCTTAAAAAAAAAAATCCTCTTGAAAATCAAGCAATATCATCAACACAGATGTATTTTCTGCATTCTATTAAAGATCATTGAGCAATATAGCAAACAAAGAAAAAGATTGAACTTTTTTAGCATTCATTAAACAAATTAATAATTTTTTAGCATTTAAAGTATTTCACAAATTTTTAGGAAGCAATTTTTTTAGAGTGATAAACTTTGGTTACATCAATAAAAATAGCACCATTCTTTTAGAGGTCACCCCCCTCCATTAAATTTGTGTTCAAAACCTGTTAATTTATTAAATTTAGCTTAAAGGATATTGCATAAGAAAAATAAAAGCAGAGGAAGTTTGAGAAAGCTCTGATGAAGACTGCTGGACAGTCGAAACTGTCAGGAAAATAAAGAAGTTTTATTAAATTTTTTTTTTTTGCATTAAAGTCTATATGAAAGAAGTTATAAGCAATATAAGTTCTACTTAATTAATTATACCTATTTTGGTTTAGAAATCTGATATATATTGTCTAGTTTCATTAATAGGTACAGTCATAGTTCATTTATAAGTATGTCTACATGCTTCAAGCCTACATAAAAGTTACCAAAGCTTTTTGGCATGTATGATCTCATAATGTTTTATTATTTATTATCTCTTTCCATCTAATTTTGCCAGAAATTTCTAAATATTTGGTAGATCCTTAATGACTATAAAGAATATTTCTGAGTTTGTTTGGAAGTGAACAAAATCTTTTGATGTGATTTTATCAAGTTTCCATGGTCTTTTTCTTTCTTTCTGTCTATTTCAATATCAGGAAGAAATAATTTTATCAGCAATTTCCAAAAATTTCATATATATATATTGACTATAAAGAGTGTTTCTGGTTTTGTTTCTGTCAGGAATGAATTGCTTTTTGTATCATTGATAAAGAGTGCCTGTTGCATTTGTTATGAGTTTGTTAAATCAATCATGGGAAAAAGGGATGGATGAGATTCTATCAATATCTCTTTTAAGAAATCCAGTTATTGATTCCAGATGATTTTTTTTTTTAAAAGCTCATTTTGAAATTGCATGGTGTTTAATTGTTGGCAATAAGAAATTAATAAACATGATGTATGTAAAGCATATTTACTTTAAAAGTGATGTTTTTATCATTAGAACCATATTCAATAGAGGTGGCTAGAAATTTGAAATAAAAATGTTCGTACAATGAATAGTATGTATTTAGTCATGGACAAATGGGATGCTGAGAGTTTTATGATTATATTAAAAGAGAAAAGATGAATCTGTTGAAATGCAATTGTAGCAATGTTTTTATGATTAATTTGTAGAAGTTTTCCATTTTTGATTTTGTTATAGCTTCATTGTTTTAGTTGTTTCTATTTTATAATGCTTTCTATGTAAACAGATTACTTTCTAATCATTTTTCCAATTTAAGAGCCTAAGACTTTTACTTTTATGGCCCTAGCATGTTGATCACTGTAATGTCTCTAGCATTCACATTTGTAATGCAGTTTCATAATTTGTGATCTTTAATAAGAAGCTCACTATAATATTAAAACTCACTTCCAAGTAAAATCATTGGTTTCATATGCAAAACTATGGTTTGGGGGATGTATTGTGCAAGGATTTTGATCATCAACTCCAAAAGAAGACTCTTTATATGTTTTTAAAAAGTATTGCAATGTGTTGCAGATTGATTTATTCTGTTGGAGAATTTACCACTGCCATTGGTCTTTAAGTTTGTTTTAAAACTATTTATTTATTTAAATGTATAGTCTATCGAAGTTTAGTGGTAAAATAGTCTTATTTATATATTTTTAAAAATTATCTGTGAAGTGGGATATTTTATCTGTGAAAAATTTTTGACCTAATAGTTTGTTTTTAAGATAAAATATATATTTTTAAAAAAGTAAATGAAGACAATACCAAATTAGATATAACGAAATCTTTCTCTTTTTAAAATTATTGTTTTAGTTATTATTTTTTGACTTAGAATTTTTTTTCTTCCCAAAATAAAAATAGAAATGTTTGAAAACTTAATTATTTTCTGTTGTTCGTTCATAGTAAGTGCATAACCCTTTCCGTGATAGAATTGAAGAAATCGAAAGATTAAAAACCACTGTATATTATTTACTTACGTTTTAGGAAATGCTTTTAATTATATTAAATAGTAAAATGTTATTAAAAGAAAGAAGGAAAGTGAAAGCAATACTAGTAAATTTTATTTACATTTAAATTGACTGAAATATTTCCTGTCTGCATCTCTCTAGACATACTGATCAAACTTGGGACCCATATAGCACAGAAAAAGGGTTGGGGAGAGGGAGTGCTTATACATATTATTTGTTCAGAATTAATTGGCCTTTCATGAGATAATTTACTGAATTGTATTTTTTGAATAATATTTAAGTCTCAACTATATAAATTCTAGTAACCCAATTTTTTTTCTCACCACATTTATGTCACGTGGTTTTAGGAATCAGTAAGTACTAGACAGTAGTGCTCAATAAATTCCTATCCAATGACATTCTATCTTGCTTAAGCTATCTACTATGAGCTTTAGTAATCAATAAATGCCTCACAGATGGGGATATTGGATAGGATAGCAAGATAGTTGCTGTGAGATAAAAAATCTTGAGATAACTTGTTTCAGAAGTATATTTTTTTTGAATTGTTTTTTTTTTTTTGAAAAATGCACAATTTCTGCTTACTTAGTGGAATTGAATCGGGTACAATGAACGCAATTGATTGCAGAAGTTTATTTATTATAAGATACCTTCATTCTAGCATATACTGAAATACATATAGTAAGAGAATTATTCCAAGACTATATTCTAAAGCAGATTTATTACCCAACACAATCATTTAAATGAGCAAATATAATACAAAAATGAAAATATAAGTGTAATAAACAACAAAGGTTTTTAACTTTTATACTGAACACATCATATCTGCTGCCCAGGTTTGTGACGGTGATGTCGTACCTTTCTCCAGTGTGCGCGCGTGTGTGGGGTGTTTGTGATGGCAGAATACCGTATTAAAAAATCACAATTACGCATTCTCCTGGCACAGTCCCCCCCCCCGAAAAATGGTATAGCATTTTGCCGTCGCAGCAGGTCTAATACTTAAGTACTGAATCTTTCCTTTTGAAAACTACGCAATTGAATTTATCACAATCTTATGCATATAAAAAGAATAAGCAATTTTTTTTAATCTAAACAAATTGATGTAAATATCCAAGCAGTACTAACAATATTATTTATTTGATCACTATACTATAAAAAGAAAAATATTTTATTTAATGTAAGCCCACTCACTGCAACTTTTTGAAAAGGGGATGAACGTATCTTTAAAAAGGTCACAGTTGTTTAATCTATATTTCTTGTAACTATATGTGGATTATAAGGAAGAAGATAGGTAAAATAAATTTCAACTTAATGACTTTATTTATAATAAAGTCAACAAAAGTAAATAACTAAACAATATGATCGTACATATAAAATATTCATAATAGTAATGCATAAATCATTTAAAGAGTAAACGCATTTTACTGTTATTCAGTGTAGCAGTTTCTTAAAAAAAAAAAACAAATTAAATTAGTTTGTATTATATGTTATAAAATATATATATAAATTAGAATTTGATAATATATTTATATTTTCAAGCTTTAAAACTAACCAGCATACAATCATGGTATTTAAATAAAATGTCACGCTGTTGTTTGTGATGGGGAGATTAAAATGTTTAAACTTCTACCTCACCCCATGGTCAGAGATTTATTCCAATATTATATGTATAGTGAGAGGGTTGGGTAGTCTGATATCTTTTTTACTAAAATGATAGCTTATGAAATTATGGAGGGCAATCAAGGACTGCTACGAATTCATTTGGTTATATGCATAAATAATTATTTATGTATACTAGGTCCATTCAGTTTGACAAATGATTTTATTAAGGCTGATTCAAAAATCAGGCTTAGATGTTAATGGGGGGGGGGGGATTCAACACAATCTCATCTAGCAGAACTAATTTCTACTATGTTGTTATCAATTTGATAAAGAGGCTAATGTCTTGAAATTAAAGCAGCATATGGAATTTATCATTTAATTACTTAGTTTATATATAAATATAAAGTGCAAGAGAGATCATATTTGCTACAAAAATGAAGTAATTGATATTTGATTATATTAAATTCAATTCTCATTTGAAACATAAAACAAACATATGAGATGATCTAATTCTTTAGAAAAGTATATACTGTTAGATGTTAATGATGAAAGAAGAACAGGTAAAAGGTCTCCTTCATTATGGCACATGACTTAAGTAGCCTGAAAAACTGAACAGATGATAAGGACATTTTGGAAAATTATTTTTATGTAAAAACAAGGAATCAATATTGATTTGATAGCAACCAGTAATAATATTAAAACAAAATCAAATAGCTAGGAGATATGAAACTATACATATTATAATTTACTTATCATTATATTTAGATTAAAATTATTTTATCATTCCATACTGAAAACTATTCATTTAGGAAAATGATTAAATTAATATCTTAAATATCTGTAAGTGGTATATAATTACATTATACATAAATAATATCTAATTTATAATATCATATGAATCAAGTGGTGCAGTAGTAGAATATCTTTACCATATCAGGACCTGGGTTCGAATGCTAACCAGGTAAAACTTGAAAATATGGTCAAGTTTCTGTCAGACTTGGGATGTTTTTAAATATAACTAGCTCTTAGTTAACCTAGCTAATCATTCAGTATTGATCACCAAATGAGTGTCCAAGCGAGAAGATTAAAAAAGAGAAGGAATCTACTCAAACTTTCTTCACCTGGAATCTCTCCACTTGGAATTGAAAAGCCAAGCAAAGTACTTCATTCTTTTTTACTATTTTTCTAAGATGAAGAGTTCTTGGAAATAGTCTTTGGCTGCAATAAGCTTTTGCAATTTAATTTATGTAAAAAGGAATTAATTGTATAGCTGATATGAAAAAAAAAAATTACTCTCAAATTTTTTTATTCTAGGTAGAATGATAATGAGATATGTGTTAAATCCTTAAAATTTTAAAACAGACAAAACTCTCTGTACAGTAATGCCACTCAGTGCAAGCCAGAGTATTCAATGGATACCAGAAGGTTTGTGCATAAAATCTCTATCTAGTGCCTACTCATCCAATACCCCCAGACTAGTTTCTAGCTTGTGGCTTTCATCAGAGAGGAGCCTTGGATCTGAGAGCACTGCACCACATGCCTTCTGGCATCCATTGATTACTCTGGCTTGCACTAAGTGGCACTATTGTATGGAGAGTTTTGCCTATTTTAATAATAGTTATGAGCAAGTATAAGAAATGGTAATCATGTGATGTTTAGTGGTTTAATCCTTAAAATTTTGTTACATCCTTATTCAGAATCAGATAGGTCAGTTATGAAATGAAAATATGAAGAGAGAATAGGGATTTACTCTTCTGGTGGTAAAAGGCTATAGAGGTACAGTTTGAAATTTAAGAGAGAGAAGAGTCCTATAAAGTAATTAGTAAAAAATGATAGGGGGTTGAGACTAAAAGCTATCTTAAATGATTCTACGGGTCACATACCTGTTGATTATCTAATGACAAAGATATGATAATCACAAACGATTGCAAAATTGATTATATAATGAAAATCAGAAATGGAGACAATTTTGTGCGAAAATAGGATGGTAATAAATGCATGATTTAAAAGTCACACAATCTCATGATGATAAGAATGAATTTCAATTAATTTTTCATTTTACTTTCAACACTAGGAACAGTAATTTACTTTTATTTTTTTTTATTCCAGCACAATCTATAGTACATCTGATTAATCATTGGACATTAAATGGTAATGCTGTATTCAAGATCCTAAAATGTTTTCTGGTGTTATTAACCTTCATCAACTGATAGTATTGCATTGACATATCTAATAGCACTTTGAAATATTATGGTAAAGATAAATAAAAGTATAATACAGTTAATCCAGTACCCTTTAATTTAGAAACATTGAGTATCTGGATACTTTTATGTCAATCATCATGGCATGTTAAATATGCATAAAGACATTTAATTTGTTCAGTGCATGAGTTTTGCATTAAAAACATGCCATTTGCAATATTATATTTTTATTGCAAGTTGAACACATAACTGTTTTCTTTGGCAGAAGAGTCTAATTGGTTAGAGTGTCATCTTAAATTCAGTAATCATGAATTTAAAGGCCATGCTAATACTATCAATAATCAGACCAACTTCACTTGAAGAAGAGAAAATGATAGCACACAAAATATATTATATACTAACATATGAACTATTACTAATAGTTGAATGTATTTGAAAAACTTAACAAAGTTTGAATTTTTCTAAAGATGTTGAAGGAAATAGTCCACTGTATAATTGCTTCTAAAGTGCCACCATCACAAACCAAAGTCTAAGTAAAAATTTCATTTTTATATTATATTTTAGTATTTATTTAATTATTGTATTAAGTAGAATATATGGATTTTAGAGCAAGCATATTTATCAATCATGCTTCTATCAAAAGTCTCTTTAATAGTTTTTTTAAAAAAATTGTAAATTATATGACATTGATTTGTTAACTGTTTACAATATATATATATATATATAAAATGCCAAAGTAACAATTATATATATATATATATAAAATGCCAAAGGAATTATTATCTTTAGTTAAGTTGTTAAATAAATCTATTATTGAATAGTAATTTTTGAAGCTTTAATTAATACAAGAAAATTACATCACGATAAAACAAAACCCATGAACTGTTTCACTTTAATGAATATTTACAAAAGTGATGAAGCATAATACATACAGTCAGTAAAACATTTAAAGTTTGTAAAGGATGTTAAAGTTTTTTTAAAAGAAAATATTAATGGTATATACTGGAAGAATTATCAACTATGGACAGATTATTAATATGGATAGAAACATAATGGATGAAATCAATCATGGAATTAAACTTGGAGTTCTTTTGATAGAAATAAGGTGATATTAAATGGAAATATTTTCGACATGAGTCTTAATGGACATTTAATAGAATAACAACATTAAGACTATAGACACTATAGGAAGGTGAAATGCATAGGAAGAGAGAACAAACAATTAGTGATATCACTGCAAGAATTTGAAAACTGAAATGGAGCTGAATTGGATATATCACTGGAAGAGTTAACAAGAAATGGATACCAAAAGTCTTAAACGGAATTCCAAGAATTTGTAAAAGAACCAGAAAGAAATATCATTTGCAATGAATGAATGGGATAAGAAAATTTACTGATAAGTTATGGAGAAGATAAACTATGGTGTAGAGTAAGTAATTGGATTTAATACAGAGACTTCCTAGAAGGAAAATCTACTACTATTTATTATTCATTGACATTTTCAAATCAAGAAAAATTGTTAGTTGAGAAAAGCACAGAAACAGATATTATCATATATACTAAGGATATTTTATATATACATAAGTACAATATTATTCTTCAGAATTTTTAGTTGAATACTTGTTTATTGTTATTTTTATAAATGTGATATAACACAATATTGGCTTTTTGTATGCTTTTTTATTAATTTACCGTGTCTGTGTATGTTTCTGTCTGAATGTCCACATTTTTGAAATTTTTTTCTTAAATAATGCTTTTATGCAAACAGTACTAGCCATTTAAAAAGTAGAAAAATAACAAAGTAATCTGACTGATTAAAAAGTAGGAAAAAACTGAATCTTGGTCAATTTTTCTTGTCATTCTTGGAAAATATCAGAAATCTTAAGAATTTTGACTTGTTATAAAACAATTGGAAATTTATATTGTTGTCTCATAAAAGCATTTGAAGTCTTCTTGATTTTTAAATGCTTTAATTGATTTTGGAAAATCTATTTGTTTGTTAACTTTTGATCTTTTTCGAGTTAGAATGAAATTTTTAATCAAGGTTCAATATACACATGGGTCTCGTTTTATGCGGTAGATAGGTTCCACAGAAAACCCGCATTAAAAAAAATCACACAAAAATAGACTTGACTTACCTTGAAAAATGGGGGATGGGTGCTGTAATTTTCAGAATTCACATAAAAGCAAAGCAACAAGGAAGAATTACTTTAAAATTCACATTAAAAAAATAAGCAATTAAAGTATGATGAATAAAAAATTTCAAATATTTGAAAAAAATTAATACAAGACAAACTTTTTTTCCTTTTTTTATTACTACAGTATTTAACTTTACATTTTTCATACATATTTTAATCATTATCACTAGTGTTCGTTTGTAAACTGGTAAGAAATTGGACTCAATGTGATGTATTGTAGCTTCTTCTTAAACAGAGTCAAGAATCTCTCAGGAATTATGCCCAGAGAAACATGTTAGCCACTTTATTTTTATTCATGATATGATGTACAACTAGCGCCACTTTTTGTCTTATGCTGTGTTAATGGTTTTCTGTTTCTATATTAAAAAAATGAAATCGCAATCAAAACAAAATATTATACATTATCACCAGAAAGATTATTTTCTGTTTATAAAATCTTGGTTTTTTTATTTTAAAAATCTAAAAGATTATTCATTTCTGTTATATATAACAAAGTACATTTTAAAAGTTTAAATTTTTTGAATATTTATTGCAATATTTTTATATGTAAGTATAAATCTATTATTATTATTTACTCATTAGTATAAATATATTATTTACATAGAAGCTAACAATCTAAATACTGCTTCAGGCCATATTCATGTTAGCTGCTAATATAACGTTATATTTTTAAAAAAAAAAATTCCAGTGAAAATAAGTTATTAATAATTTAAATTTCTTGATATCTAATAAATATAGTGAATTATGAAAGATATTAAAAAGAAACATGAATCGCATAACTTCAAAATCACATTAAAATAATCCGCATAAAACAAGACCCAGGTGTATTTAAATTCAATAGAAGTTCTTGAAAATTGATATATAACTAAGTTATAACACCTTAATCCATTTGAAACACTTAACTTTTCAATATGTCAACTAGTTTGATGGATATGGAACAGAGTACAGGAAAAATATGAAAAACATTCAATAATTTCATGTTTCGCAGTTAACAGTTATTCTTAGAATTTTCATTTGATTTAAATAATGGTCACAAGAGGGCAGTTTGAATTTTTTTTTTTACTTTTAATTTAATAACATTTTAAAAACTAATTTAAACTGTTAATGTATATGTATTATTATGTAATAATAATAATACATTTTAACTTCATAGCAGAAATATTTATTGATTATAAATATCTACTATAAGTATTCAGTTATTTTAAAGTATGATATAGTTTTACATTTTCAATAAATGTGCCAATACTAAAAATTTTAAAAATAATAGATAATTTAAAAAAAAAATATTAAATGCTTTTATTGATTGGGTATTAAAAAGAAATAAAATAATTGTTTCTTCAATCACAATTGGAATTTTTAGATTTAACTTGAAATAAAAGCATAGGGGTTCCAGAAATTAATTAAATCAAAGAATTGACTTAATTAATTTTTGGATCAGACCTAAGGATTGATTTAATTAATTTATTGACCCCCCATGATTTTATTTCAAGTTAAATCTAAAAAACTCCAATTGTGGTTGAAGAAATGATTATTTTATTTCTTTTTAATACACACAGTCAATAAAAGCATTTAATATAATTTTTTTTAAAATCTCTATTATTATGATTTATTTGAGCCTCAAATGGCTTTTTGAAATGATAATATTCCTGCAAATCTAGATTTTTAAGAGTTTCCAAGAATGGCAAAAAAAACCTAAATACAGTTTTTTCCCCCTACTACTTTTTAATCAGATTATACTTTTTAGTCAGTCAGTACTGTTTACATAAAAGCATTATTTTTTTTAAAAAAAATTTTTTTATACATTATTTCTGTATTATTTATTTAATCAATTTATTATTTGAACTTCATAAAAAAAGAAAGAATTGTTACATAATCGATCTTTTCTACTCATGGTCTTGGAAATAATTAAATTAAAATGTCTAAAATGTATTTTAATTCTAAAAGAAATAAAAAACATTGTACTTGTATTTATCCATTCTTTTAAGCAAGCATTCATTGCCCTGTGAATTCTTAAAACGAATAGTAAGCAAATGGAAATGTCATAAGATTGCTGGCAAAGTATTATTATATGTAAAATATCAAAAATTGATTCAAGTTTTTAATTATTTCTTATTTAGAAAAATCCCCTCCGATACAAAAAGAATAATTATAATATTTTGAAGAAAAATATGATACTAGTGAGATTTTACAATTTTGTATACTGAAGAGTTCTGACTTATGTAAAATCTTAATTGGGCTGTTTTGTACTTATGTAAAAATTCCCCTAACTTCCTATGTATATTTTATATTGGTTTTTATTTCATTTTTTTTGTTTGTTAATTTTTAAAAAGATGATTGTCCCTAAATAGTCATTTCATTATTATTATTATTATTAAAGCATTTTTCTATACAATATATAATTCTTTTTTTCAAATTGCATATATTTCATATTATATATAGGGGCATGGACTGATATATATATATATGTAAAGCAAAGGCCCCATCTGCATATATAAATTATATGTTATTCTAAGCTTATATAATTCAGTTTAAGAATATGCACTAATAATTATTTATATAAGTCAGGAACCCTATGTATATATACAAAAATATTTTGTAAATCTAAAGTGTAATGTGCAATATATTATTCCAAATTATGTTTACTTCATGTTACCCATACCATAAATGTGCAACTTGATCCTGCTATATTTAATAATTTCCAATACTGTTTCTTCTTCTTTTCAAACTTAATTCAGCATTAATAGTTAGTAATGTATAAAAAAAAACAAAACATCCTTTTGATTCTTTCACAAACATGTTTTTTTTTTTTTTATTGAACTTAATCCTGTAAATTTTTCCCCACCAAAATATGTTATATATTATTTCCACATATATTCACTTTTGATTTATTTAATATATAAAAAAGGTTAATATTTCAAAAATTAATATTTGAAAAAAAAAACACAAAAACACCAAACTTCTAAAATATATAAAACATATAATATTTAAATGCAAGTATAATGCATTTAGTGAACTTTAGATGTAATTGGAGGGGATTTGAACACAGACTTTCAAACTCTCTTCAGGTTTTCATTCCATCTTATATAACCGATACATATGACCACATATATGTAAAAAAGATAAGATCTCCAATATACATATTTCGTGTTGAACCAGTACTCATCAATTGTTTCAGGTCATCATCTCCCACATATTTGCTATCTCAGTATTATCTGAGCACTGATATTATATATATATATATATGTGTGTGTGTGGAAGATTATGATTGGACCAACTGATGAGTGCTGGGTCAGTATGAAATACATATAGTGAAGATTATTTATCTTTTTCACATGTATGTGGTCATGTACATCGATTATAGAGAATGGATAATTGAAGGGAGGAGCTTGAAAGTCTGTTTTCAAATCCCTCTAATTAAAACACATAATACTAAAACACAGATTTTTATTTTTAAGATATATTTTTATAAATATTAATTAATTTAATAAATATTTGAAATATTAGTGTATGTGGAAATATGTCACATATTTTGTTCATATATAAAAAAAAAATATTTACAGAATCTAGTTCAATGAAAAACAAGTTTAAAAAAGAGTTAAAATGAATGGTTTGTTTTTTATATATTTTAAAAAAAGTATATGGAAACAATATTTTCCAAAGAATAAAAAAGTTTCTGTTATAATAGCAAATAAATTTATATTATCTACATTTCAATTTCCGAGTGTGACATATCCTGGTTGTACTTCTTAGAAAGTACATTAATAATTATAAATGTTCATTTTATTCAGCTATAGATTATTATTTAAATTTTTAATAAGATATATCTTTAAATATAAATAAAGATTAATATCATCATCATCAACTATTATCAATCCACTGCAGGATGAAGGTCTCTCCAAGTTCAATCCATCTTCTCCTACCTATCTTTAGCTTCTCTTCTCCACATCATCCTTGCACACTTTCTTATTTCATTCAATCATCTTGGTCTCTTCTGGGTTTTTTACAATCTCTTGGAATTCAGTTTAAGATTTCAATTGTCCATATATTATCATCTCTTCTAGCAGTATGTCCAGCCCAAGTTCACGTCATTCTTTTAATTTTTTCAATGAGGTCAATAACACCGGTTTGTTCTCTTACCCATATATTGCATTTTCTATCTCTTCTTGTCGCTCATAACATGCATCTCTCCATACTTCTTTGTGTAGTCTGAAATCTCTATATTGCTCTTCGATTAAGTGTCCAAGTCTCAGATCCGTAAACACATTTATTAATAACCTTTCTTTTCAAACACATAGGTATATTTCCTTTTAGTATTAAATTATTTCTACCAAAAGCACTCCAACCAAGTTTAATTCTATGATTAATTTCATCCATTATGTTTCCATCTGTATTAATAATCTGACCAAGATATTTGTAGCTATTAACTTCTTCTAACTCATCATAATCAATCGTTATTTTCATATTTTGAGAAAATCCATTGAACATTACCTTAGTCTTTTTTAACATTTATCTTTAGTCCTACTTTCCTACTTTCATCTGATAACTCCTGCAGCTCTAAAGCATTATTTACAAAAACAACTACATTATCTGAAAATCTAAATGACTTAAATAATCTCCATTTACTTTCACTCCTTTAGATTCCCATCTTAATCCACAAAATACTTCTTGCAGCATTGCTGTAAAAAGTTTTGGAGATATGGAGTCACCTTGTCTTACACCCTTCTCAATGTTGACTTTCCTAGTATCATTATGTAATCTAATTGTTGCGGTTGTATTTTTATAAATATTTTTTTAAAATATGACAATTTTAATCACTGAAGAAATGTTTATAGAATCAAATGCCTTTTCATAATCTATAAATCCAAAGCATAATGGGAACTTATATTCATTTGTCCTTTCTATAACTTCTCTCAATACCTGGATATGATCTACTATATTAAAACCATTTTTAAATCCAGCTTGTTCCCTTGGTTGGTGGAAATCCAATGTTCTCTGTAGACAAGTTGTAATTATCTTGGTAAAAAATTTGTATAAAACTGATAAAAGGCTGATAGGTCTGTAATTTCTAATATCTTCTTTATCACCTTTTTTAAATATTAATATTAATACTGCATTTTTCCAATCATCTGGTACTTCTTTATTATTTAGACATTTGGTATATAATTTTGCTAAAAAAAATTTCTATTTCTTCACCTGCTTCTTTTAATATATCAATTATAATTCCATCATTACCTGGAACCTTTTCTTTCTTCATAAATTTAATTGCATGTCTCACTTCTTCATTTAAAAGTCTGGGCAATTCGGAAGATATAATAGATTTAGGAGGTACTTGTTC